>JAXQQM020071585.1:0-85111 GCA_034641835.2 Pinus albicaulis | reverse complement strand
TTTGAGTTTCCTCTTCATTCCCATCATAGAAAATCTCCGACATCTGTGGCACAAACATCTACTAGTGATATTCTTTCATCTTCTCCTCCTCAAACTCCATCATTTATTCCTCCTTTAGTTACATCTTCCCAACCAATTTCTTCATCAACTCATATCTCTTCATCTCAGTCTACAAGTGCTGCTTCAATTAGTACTAGTTTCGTGGTTGTTTCTTCTTCAACTACATCCACCTCTAGAACTACCTCTTCCTATTCAAATCCTTCTTCAATACAAAACAACCCTCTAATTCACACAATGTAAAATAGATCTTGGACAAATCTTGGAGCTTTTCAATTACCAGGTCCTCTTCATCCTTTACCTAAGCATCCAGAAATATGGTTGCCTAAGTATAATCCAAATGAGGGTCTCCTTATGGAAGAACATCTCCATAATTTCATGTTATTGATGAATCTAAATTATTTCTTTGAAGATGATTGTGTAGTAAGATTGTTTCCCTGTACTTTTCAAGGACTAGCTGGATCATGGTAATTTTCATTACCACCAGGAACTATTACTAGTTGGGAAATATTTGAGGAACAATTTCTGACCAAATTTGGTGATGATCGTAGTATTGTTACTCTCATCAATGATCTTTCAAATATTAAAGCAAATTTAGGTGAAAAGATTAAAGATTTCAATTCCAGATTTAAAAAAATTCTCAATAAAATCCCAACTGCATATAAACCTGGTGTAGATGTATAGATTGAATGGTATATATCCTCTCTTACTTCTAATATATAATTTTTTGTAGATAGATCCAATAAGGCTACTTTGGTAGAAAACATGAAAGAAGCCCTTTCTGTAGAAAAGAGAATTTTTTCTTTAGAAAATAGAACGACCCATGAAGATAGAAAAAATAAAAAAAATTACGTTTAAGGATGAACCCAAAAACAAAACATCTAAGGACCCTTATGATCTTGAACAATCACAAAAGGTTCCCAAAACCATGTCAAATGAAATGGCAGAAATTAAAAAACAAGTAGTTGAATCTTCTTCTAAGAAACCTTTTAGATCTTTTAAGAAAACTCAAGCTTTGAATCCTCAACCTCCAAATGTAATCTATAATGTCGAATCAGATCAATATGAATAAGAGGACGAAACAATATTCTCTACAGATGAATCATAGGATGAAGAATTGGTTGAAGTTCATGGATTATGGGATTTTATTCTTCCTACATTCGATAATGAAGATGAACATGAGGCATTGCTAGTTGGCACTAGAAGTTAAAATCTTACTGATCTCCCTTGGTGTCCTCAAAAGAAAAAATCTTCAACCCCTATTGTTAAATACAAGGTTGTTAACAAAAATTCTCCTTCTCCTCAAACAAGCCCAACTTCTTCTACCTCTCCATCTACATCAAAGACCTTAGTGGTCTCAGATACCATTGAGTATAATATGGTGGAATATAGTTGTTAGAAAATTATATATGACAGAGAAATGGAACACATAAAATATGAGGAAACACAAAAACATAAAACATATAAAACAAGAGAGACACATATATACATGGTTCACCCAATTTGGGCTACTTCCACCCCGAATAGCTAGTCCTTCCTTTATATTATCCAAAAAAATGAAGAGACACAACCTACAACATCTCCACTGTAATATCCTTTGTTATCTCTCACAGCCCCCTTTCTGTTTCTTTCTCATAATACTCATACATATACAGAGCCACAATACAATACCCTCATGAAAATAGAGGGGTTTCCTTCTAGGGAAAAAACCCTAAATTAAGCATAACTTATACCGTCATATCATCCACCTAATGAATGGCCCAGATTGACTAGAAATTACAATATTTTACAAGGAAATTTTACATATGTTTTTAGCTTTGGGTGCGCTTCCCCCGAAACCCCCTGCTTGGGGGGGGGGCGCTCCAAAAAGTCGCAGCCCCCCCCCTGGATTCCCTAGGCAGCATTTAAATGATGGGCGACGTTGCTGCCTTGTTATGAATAGGGGTACAACATGGTGATACATCTATGTAAAGAATATAATCAGGCTCCACACCCAACCTGAAGAAATTTAGAGCAACTATCTCCTTTTATGAGGTGAGTAAATTAAAAAAAAAAAAAAAAATCTTACTCAAAGAACTGAATGCAGTTCTTGCTTCGCCCTTACCTGCGCCTGTTACTTATAAAGCCTCAAAAGGAGTAGGAAAATATCCCATGGATTCATCTGAAAAGATCAATGCAACTGATGTTATCCTAATCGAAGAAAGATCCAATTCTCACACCCTTCCCTTCCTTTTGACTTTTAAAATTTTTAGCAAGAATGTGCACAATTGTCTGATATACTCTGGGGCTTCTTCAAATATTATGCCATATTATGTCTGTTTGAAGTTAAACATTGGTCCTCAAAAGTCTGAAATATACATTGTTGAATTAGATAGAGCCAAAGTCAAGGTTCTAGGAGAAATGAATTATGTCCTTATTAGACTATATTCTATTTTAAAAGTTCATCAAGTGATTGATATTTTAGTTACTGATATTCTTGAATTTTATAGTTTAACTCTAAGTATATATTTGTTAGAAAAGCTTCATGGTTATTTTCCCACTAATTTGTCTCATATGTGGCTTCCATACAATGGTACACCAAATCAAATTCAAGTTGACCGTGAAAAACACATGAAATACTCAGTAACTGATTTCGAGCATGAAAATGAACCAATGGATGTTACCAATAACATCTTTGGAAATTACTCTGTTGAATATTTTTTTGGAATTTTCAATGCACAAAAATCTCCATTTCTTATCAATTTGGTTAATTCTCAAATTGAAAATTTTTCTCATTCAGAATCTTCCAAATGTATAAACATCGTAGGAAAACCTTGTGTTAAAACTTTATTCTGGACATTTTACTTTGATGAATCAAAATCCAGTGATGGTGCAAGAGCTGGTTGCATACTAATTAATCTAGAAGGAGAAAATACAATGTTTACATGTAGGTTAGAATTTGAATGCACAAAAAATACTGTAGAATATGAGGCAATGGTCCAAGGCTTGTATAAAGTAGTAGACCTTGGTGTCAAATATCTTCAAGTATACAGTGATTCTAAAATAGTTATCAAACAAGTGAGAAATACTATTCATTGCATTTTTGGTCATCTAAAACATTACCAGCCACTAGTATAATCTCTTACCTCACACTTCTTAGCATTCATTGTCTCGCCTATCCCAAGGATCCAAAACGCAAGTGCTGACCTTCTAGCTAATGTAGCATTCAGACTTATTCCTTTTGAGGATTATAGTCCAGATAGGTTTTCTATAGAATTGATTTTTTTCCCATATATTCCTGATAATGTCACTAATTGGAGATTAATTAATGATGATGAAGATGTTCTAACCTTTCTCACATCTGAAGGGTTAGATGATGATCAACTGGTCAATGAAGATGAACATGAAAGACAGTTGAAAAAAAAATTTGATGAGAATGCCATACCTAAATCTGTGGTAAAACTTGAATATATTTATGACCTCAAAGACATATTTAATAAAGTTACTAATTCTAAGCTAAAAATTTCAACCTTAAGATTTGAGCTAGTAAACCTTGGCACTGATCTCAATCCTCTTAATATCAATCTAGGTCTTGGTCTCTAGTCTAATGAGAAATTAGCCTTCATTCATTTATTGAAGAAATATAAGAATGTTTTTGCATGGAAATATGAAGATCTCAAGACATATGATACCTCCATTATCCAACATACTATCCCAATGACATCGACTGAGAAGCATGTACAAAAAAAGTTAAGGAAAATTCACCCCAATCTTGAAAGTAAAATAAAATTTGAACTGAATAAACTCCTTTAAGCCAAGATCATATTTCCTGTTAGGCATTCAAAGTGGGTTTCAAACCTAGTCCCTGTTAGGGAAAATAATGGTGAAATACACATGTGTATAGGTTTTAAGAACCTTAATAAATCATGCCTAAAAGACAATTTCCCATTACCACCTATGGAACAAATTCTACAATCAGTTGCTGGATCTGAATTGATGTCTTTCCTTGATGGATTCTCAGGTTATAATAAGATACTAATTCATCCTAAAGATAGCTTAAAGACTACATTTAGAACTAAATGGGGCACTTAGGCTTATCAGAAAATTCCTTTTGGTTTAATCAATGTAGGAGCAAATTTTCAAATAGAAATGGATATTGCTTTCAGAGGACTAATAAAAAAAATTGTGGTTTTTTACTTAGATGATATAACCATTTACTCCAAGAAAGGAAGCGACCACTATCAAGATCTCAAGAAAATCTTTGAATGCTGCTTAAATTATGAAATTTCATTAAATTCAAAAGAGTCTTATTTCGCTTTAAGTGAAGGTAAGATTTTAGGATTTATTGTGTCAAAATAAGGCATTTGTATTGATCCAAAAAAGATAAAGGAAATTTCTGAAATCTCTCTACCCCATAACAAGAAATCCATGCAATCCTTTTTAGGACAGATAAATTTTTTTAAGAGATTTGTTCCTAACTTTTCCCTAATTGTTTTACCATTGCAAGTTATGATTAAGAAAAAATCACTCTTTAAATGGGGACACAATGAAAGAGAAACTTTTGATTTAATCAAGAAAGCCATCGTGAATGCTCCTTCTCTAACTACCCAAAAATTTTGTAATCATTTCATTTTGTACACCTTTTCTTTTGAAACATCATATGCTATTGTACTAACACAAATTGATGATCAAAATATTGAAGCACACATTTATTTCTTTAGTTTAAATCTTTAAGGTGTTAAACTAAATTATTCAGAAGTGGAGAAACAAGATTTTGTTGTTTATAAATATTTAAATCATTTTAGACATTTTCTCTTAAAGACACATACCAAGGTAATAGTTCCATTCCTAGCAGTAAGGAAAATGCTTATCCAAAAGGAACTGGGAGAAAAAACGACAAATTGGGTTATTACTCTACAAGAATATGATGTTGACATGAAACCAACCAAAATTTTCAGAGGACAAGGTATCTATTGATTGCTATCCAACGCATCCAACATATCAGATGATGAAGATTCATGTAATACCATACACATTGTTGAGGTAAGCTTGATTGAATCTGAATCAAAATATGTTGATCTTATATTTTATTTAAAAAATGGATATGCTCCCATAGAACTCAATTATAAAAGAAAAATAGCTTTAAGGTTAAAAGCTAATCAATATCAGGTAATTGATAATGTATTGTTCAGAAAAAACTATGACTTTGTAGTATTAAGATGTCTTGAAAAGTATGGAGTGTAGAAGGTTTTGCAGGAACTCCATGATGGACATGCAGGTGGAAATTTCAGAGATACCACCACACACAAAATCCTTCATGTAGGATATTATTGGCCAACACTATTCAAAGATGCTCATGCATATGTGAGAAAATGTAAAACATGTCAAATTGTAGTTGGAAGACAAAGAAACTAGCCTTACCCTTGCATCTGGTCAACATTGAACAACCTTTTGAGCAATGGGGACTAGATATCATAGGTGAGATTGTTCACAACTCGTCCAAACAACATAAATACATTCTCACATAAACAAACTATTTTACTAAGTGGGTGGAAGTTGTTCCAATAAAGGTAGCTAATTCTGAAGCCATCATTGAATTCATCAATCAATTCATTATTACCAGGTTTGGCTTACCTAACTCACTTATGTTTGATAATTCATCTTATTTTTTGGGTAATAGTATGATTGAATTTTCTCTTAAGAGAGGTTTTAAACTTAAATATTTTGCGAATTACTATCCCCAAGGGAATAGTTTTGTAGAATCAACAAATAAAAACCTCATAAGAATCATAAAAATGACTATTTATCAGAGCAAGAAAATTTGGCATAAGTCTTTAACATTTTCTCTATGGGAAGATTGGATTACTCAGAAGGCCTCTATAGGCACTTCTCCATTCAATCTAGTTATGGGAAAGAAGTTGTAATTCCATCAAATTTGTCTCTTCCCTCATTAGCCCTGGTTCAATTTATTGATGAAGTAACTTATTCTTCCTTACAGTTAATAATATCCCAAATCCTTAAATTAGAATAAGAAAGGGAAAATTCCAAATTAACACATGCTCGACATCAGTAGATTGTTAAAAATTCTTTGGATAAAAATTTTGTTTCCTCAAAATATTTTCAGGTTGGAGGCCTCGTCCTAAAGTGGGACAAGTCACATGAGGAAAAAGGTAAGCACAAAAAATTCCAAATAATGTGGCTTGGACCATTTCAAATTACAGAACAAATTGGCCCATCAACCGTCATGTTACAAGATCTTCAAGGGAGAAAAAAATTTCTTCCTGCAAATCAGCTGATTTTGAAAAAAATCTTTTCTTAGAAGAACATTTCCTCTAAATGTATCATACTCATACTTATATTTTTAGGTTAATTAAAGAATAATTTTTTATTACATATTTTTGGCTTTTCACAAAACCTATGAATCACTTTATAAATTTTTATTTTGAAGAATAAAAATGCTTAAAGAAATGATTACAAACTTGAAAAAATGGATGAATACTATATAACTCTGGAATGTTTTTCCATTGAAATTGTAAATTTTTGTAAACCTCAAAATTCATAAAGTATTTTACTCTATTATGAGTCAGAAAAGGTTCATTTTTACAAAGTAAAGACTAATTGTCACTAAGCATCTTTAACTCCAAATTGTCTTCCAAAACTCTTAAAGAGTCAATGATTCTCCCCATCCATTAATTATGCCTTTTTTAGAGTGTAATTCAAAAATATAAAAAACTTAAGGATAAGAGGTCTCATCACTAGCCTACTTACCATGATCATAGGAAAATAATAGACTGACATTACCACTATTTCATATCAAACTAGGGTAATGGATTATGATTATTAAAATAACCATGAGACAAGGGGTATCATCACGAGCCAGATTTTTTAGTGCAATTACAACCAGTGAATGACATTGTCACTCTTTGGTCTCCAAGCGAGGACAATGAATTTTTAACAAAAAGAAAAAAAAATTATATAATTAAGTATTTATCTCTAAATATTGCAATAATAGATGGATGGGATACTAGATCATTGATGGTTAAAAGGTAACCTTGTTGAGGCTATAAATTCTTGCTGGAAGTAGTGGCTCTGCCTGTCACAAAATGAGTATATGAAAAGGCTAAGTTGCAAAAAGACACCTAATTTATCTCTTAAACTATTTAATGATTGATATATAGGAATGGAGATTTTTATCTATGAAATTTTTTAAAAGATTAGCAATAAGATGCATATTTTTTTATTTTTTTTAATTCGGAGTAATTTTATTCATCCAAACATTTCGAAGAAAAATTTTGTTTCCTTAATTATTTTTACTTATGTAAAGATATCAAGAAATTCATTTTTCAGAAATAACGGGTTCTCCTAGTGAATCGCCAATTGTTGTGTTATTCAACAGCCCCCATTATTTTAGAATAGTTGCCTTAGAAAAAATAATGGGGACCCTTTTCAAAGTTTTTAGAATAGAAAAAATAAAACCCTTAAGTGATTAATTCAAATAGAAATAAGAGTTAAATAGGCTGAGTGAAACTTTTTTATTTAAAGGGCACTTAGACAGAAAATTCAAAAGAAACATGCTTGCAAATCACAATCACAAAATCACATTGGCAACATATGGCCTTTAAAGGCACTCTAAATTATTTGCGATGTGAAATCAATAAAAGAATTTAATAAAGGAAAAAAGGCTTCCTCCCGAACGATATTTCATGAAATAAAACCGCGGGACCCACCATTTCCATGTAATCAATTGCCAATCGCATTTCCACCATGCTAAAATTCAATCCGCCCCCCATTTTCATTTCCCTGATGTGTTGCATTCCATCGCATCACACTTTCGCTAATAACCACTTCTGCCCACTGTCCAATTTCTCCGAAATCGCGATTGCTATATCACATCGCAAATTTCATACTTTCCTTTCCCTGGATAATGTTTGAAGCCTTTAAAAAACTTTAAATCTTCTGACTTAAACAGAGTTATAAGCGCAAAAAGGAATTGATCGCAATCAACAAGAAGTAGGTATTCAAAATTTTAAAGAAGTTCACACACAAATGCATCTATGATGCGAAAATATCTTATTCAAATGCTTAAATGTCTACTCGGGCACGTGAACCCACGCTTTCCATTAATTCCATAACTTAACGGTTTTAACAACTCAAGCCTCCAAATATTATTTGACCGTAAGAGAATTAAATTTTTAGATTATCCACATGCCAATTTTTATTTTTCCATTATTTCCATTATTGTTACACTACTCTTCTATTGTGACAAGATTTCCCCTTTTTACTTATTGTCCTTATTATTTCACATGCAAGTCCAAACAAATAGAGTTCCTCATAAATGTATAAGGCTGCAAAGAAGTCCAACAAACCCATGGCTCCCCCTAATCCTACAACTTCTGCTATTGAAGTAACAGAGATGGCCCCCTTATTCATAGATACATCATGCACATCAAAGAGTGGTTCTGCTTCTTGGGAATCAATGTACAAATTATTTGAAGATGAGAAACCCCATAGGGTTGAGATAAAAGCTACTGCAGACACTTTTGATTCTTTAGAAGCTACTATAGAAGATGTCGCCAATTATATTCTACACCGAATTGCTACACACCCCAAGATTTTACCATATACAGATATGGTAAAATGGATTATTGACAACCTCAACATTGGAGATAGAACTTTCCTAAAAAGTAGAGGTACAATGATAAGGTCATTCAAAGATGAATATTTGAAGAAAATGTGCCACATTCCATACCCTGAGAAGGTGTATTGTAAAAATTTCCAAGGAGAATGAGCTACAATCGGACCCCATAAAGCAATGGAGGAGAAACCCTAAAAAGCATAAACATGATGATAAGGGTATGTATTCCATGGATTCGCTTGGTGGTCCCTACTGTTATATTTATGCTATGATGTCTAGACTTTTCAGCCAACCCAATACCACTAAATTCTTCATTGAATGGGTTCCCCTTATGGATGTTGTTACATACTCTTATATTATGGAACGGGGAACCATTTTGTTAAATAATATTACTACCCAGATTCTTGAATCTAGAAAGAATCATTCCTTTTCATCTAAAATCCTTCCCCCATTTTATGAGTTCCTTCATTATTGATGCAGTGTGTTTTACATCAGATTTTCCAACCATGGGTTGGAAATGGACTACCCAAGACCCTGCTCCCATTTAAATTTATCATAGTATTCTATGGGAATCAAAATATGAAACTTATGTATACAAGATTTGCTATGGAGTTATTCTCCCACTGTTTCAGGTCGTGTTTGATTAAAATTCCCCCATATTGTCCAAAGAAGCTCAAGCAGAATTCACCTCCATTGGAAATTGGTTTGGGGAAGAAATTTTCACTTAGGAGCTTAGCCCGACCACATGTCCTACCATTATATGTTCCAGATAAACTTATCACAAGAGAAATTACCTATTAGACCATGTGTCTTGGATTGACTAAGGTTTTAAAAGAAGCAAATAAAACTTCATGGCCCTATTTTCCTATTTACAGTGGTGTCTATGATTTAGAAAATTTTAAGCATACATGGTTAGAAATCAATCAAATCCAATGTTTGAAATTATTTACAGTTCCTAACAGGAAATATGAACCAAACCAAGTTGCATTAAATTTCACAACTCAAGTGAAAAATAGGCCATTTTCCCATGAAGATGATGATTTTGATGACTTGTTTGAGTCAGGTGATACTTATTCTACATTGGAGAAATTAGTAGCATCACACCTCAATCCTCACCAACTTTCAAAGTTCAAGCATTACATAAATAGAATGTTTGAAGGGATTCTTCTAAATATACTGGAGGTATCCAACCCTATCTCACAGAAAGAACAACAATAGAGAAAACAGGGAAAGGAACAACTCCCTAAAGATACTGATGTACTTAGTGAAACAAAAGAATATAAGTCTTATGGAACTCAAACCAAATATCCTCTATTTCCAAGTGACTTATATGAAGTCTGGAAAGATTTTGATCAACAGATGAAAGGATACCAAGAAGTGGTGATCATTGATCATCAACAAAAGATAGAAACACCTCATGGTAAAAGTCAGAATCTGTTTATTGTTGGGTCAACTGAAAAATCATTTAACACAAAGGAAGTATAATTTATCTGGGCCTACCCTACATCAGAAATTGTGTTGAAAATAGAGGAAATACCTCCTTTGGATATATTTTACAGCCCCAAGCATAAATTTTTCATGAGTAGGAAGAGAAAAAGGAGAAGAATAGTACAATCACAAATTATCGTTCCTCGAGATGTCTCTACGGAAGTAGTTTGGAAGGACTCAAAAGTATATCCATCTCAGGATCTAACACGATTGATTCTTACAGGAGCATATGCATCTTCCACCATTGAAAAAGCCACTGAAGTTCAACAATTAGTAAAAGAAAAGGATGAAAGGATCCTTCAATTAGAACAAAAAATTCTAGCAGAGAAGAAAAGTATTAATCAACAATTACAAGCACAAGTGTAACAACTCCAACAGATCTTGGATAATTTAATGTCGCGGCACCAATCTGAAATTGGTGCTAAAGATACTCAGATACACCAACTACAATTCATTGTTGAACAATTGAAATACAATCATAAAGTAGATAAATTCAATAATGAAGATTTGGAACTAAATACCTTGTTGGCCCAACAACACGGTGTTTTCTGCCAAAAATTATCCAGCATTATTGAACTATGTGAAAAGAGCGATTCACTGTTGAATCAAGTAGTTGACCAGAGGATACACTTTGATGAAATTGATGAAAATTGTCCCAATATGTCACCTGGAAAGATACTGTTGAAGGCTGAAAGGCCAATCTTCCCAGGATTGAAGATTCTAAAAAAAAGATCTTATTTACTGATTGGGACATATAGCTAAAACAGGTGGAAAGGGAAAATTTCAGAGCCAAAGATGTTTCCAACAACATTGTTGAAACGGATAGCTAAAATATCATTGCTACTAATGTGATTGATAAATGCCCTCCTGGTTATCTAACTATTGTAAAATATTTGATAAGACAGTAGAAAGAAATGTCCAAGATGGAGGAATAAAGCATCAAAAAATTGGGGAAGTTGGACTGGGAAAAGTATTGGAAGCACTTGGTCAAGCCACATGGCCAATGACTAATTTTGCATTGTCTAATCGACACTTCCTCTTACATGATGCCTCCACTATCAGATGCGGTCTATACAGGACAACTGCGTGTCAGGACAGGCCAACCTTCTGAGGTTCAACTTATGATTGACATCCTTCAACTGAAAGAATGAATGGAAAAAGCGACAGTGATGCAATCCTAAAGCGAGTCATCCCACCAAAATATGTTTCTATTTTTATTTTTGTACTTTTTATTTTATTATATAAACCCTTTCATGTCTTTTAAGAAAGGGTCATGAAATTTTGAAAAGAAGACTTTAATGAAGTTGCACTTTTGCACTCTCAAAATTTTTCTTAATAGAAATGGTTGGATGAGAGACTGTTTTTCAGATGAGAAGAGTTAACATAGATATGGTACTTTTATCTTATGTTGATTTTCTATTTCAAATGAGAAATAGTTTATTTTCCTTATGATGTTTTTTTATATGTATCTTTTTAACAAAATCCAACATTAATTCACTTATGAACATGTTTGATTGCCATTTTTTATAAATATTCAATACATGCAATAAATAGATGTGATATACACTTAATCAATTGATTTAATTAACTATTTAATCAAATCAATTATCTTAATTTTTTTACATTTCTCTAAGTGTTTGTTAAATCTTCATTCTCATTCAATGAAAGATCATCTTTTCAAATCACATATAACAGAGAGATATTTCACCCTAGGATTGATATAGGTATATATATTTTCTTTAAAATTGTTGTCACTACCATTCAATAAGTCATAATCAATCAAAATACCACCCAGCCACCAAATTATATTTCATTGGGAAACCTGTCCCATAAATCTAGTCGGAGCCACTATCTCAAATGGATAAGGGACCCTAACTGGGTGGTTTTCCCTGATGTTGTTGCACCAATTTTTGAGGCATCAATAATATGTTAAAGGAAAAAAATAAACATAAAGAGATTTTTGGAAAGCAATGACCATTTTTCTGCTCCCAGTGTGGAAATAATCACCCTTTGAGGAAATTCCCACTCAATAGGTGCACCATATATGAACGTGATCATTCCACAAATCAATGTCCTTCATTACATGGAATTAAGGCGATTTATAAGATAGAAGGGGAAGATGTTGAAGCATCCTACTTTGTTTGATCTAAAAATCCTTGGAAACCTAGACGACCAGGTATGATACACAACTCTTTTTCTCTTTTTAATTATTGTTCTAATGTATATAATGTTCAAAAACCACCCCAAAAATTTCAATATCCAACAATTTCATGGTATCCCCCAAACACTTCTTTGGTTGAATATCATATGCCTTGGTCTCAGTGGCCTATTCCTTCATGGCCTTAAACTTGGCGAGGACCTACTCTCCAAAACCAGATGCTTGTGCATTACAGACGCAACAAGAGTTACAACTCCTTTCCAATGTGCCTATGAGTGCTCCTTTGATGCGCCCTCAACTACCTACGCAACCCAATCCTAACCCTAATAATAAGGAAATACAATAGGTAGAGTCCTCAATTTTTCCTACTTATTGCATTTCACTGGTAGAATGTAATGAGATTCAACTTCACTCAGGTAGGAAAGTAACCCTAGTTCCTCCTCCTATCATAATAGAAAACGAGGAAGATAACCAATTAGGAGGAGAAGAGGTGAATCAAGGTTATATAGGAAAACAACAGACTATAACAACAGGTGATACAAATAGTGTTGAAAAAATAGATGAAACCGTAACAACCAACACTATAGATAGTGCTCCCATGCCATGTAATATGAATGTAACAACAAGTGTTTCCCAAACTATTAAACCTATAACAACTACTAAAATTTATACCTCTTGGATCCCTCCTTATCCTAATAGATTAAATTAGACCGAAAATGTTCTCCAAACTAAATCTTACTTCTTAAAAGAATTGGAAAATTTTCACGTTCAGATTCCTTTTCTTCAAGCAATTCAGGATGTTCCTATTTATGCTAAAATAGTTAAGGATCTGTGTGTCAAAAAACCAAGTAGGAAACCTTGGTACCCTCCTACTGTGCATGTTATTGGTAAATTATTTGATTTTATATTGGGAAATAATTTGCCTACAAAGTAAGAGGACCCCAGGAATCCCACTCTAATAGTTCATATTGGTGGAATAAATCTTCCTAATACTTTAATTGATTTAGGAGTTGCCATCGATATAACGACTAAGGAAATAAGAAAACTAATTTGGATTAATGAATTAATGCCAACTCCCACTCTTTTAGAATAGAAGATTGGTCTAAAATATGACCTGGAGGGATATTAGAAGATGTTATCATTTCGGTTGATTCTTGGTAGTACCTAGAAGATTTCATGGTGCTTTAGCTCAAAACATGTTTGGGTGGACACCCGTTGATTTATTAATACCATTATTATCAACTACTAATTATTATATTGGATGTAGGTATGGATGTATGACTATCTCAAATGTGTAGAATACTAAGAACCTTATCATTTATCTTCATGCTAAGCCAATTTTTAGATTTGAAAACCCTCTAGAATCAGAATATGAGTTGGAAGAAATTGATGCTCGTCTAATACACACTATAAGTAAAGCTTTACAATTTAAAAGTGAAATTGAAGATGACGTTATTAGTAATTTTATTAATGATCGTTTGCTGCTACACCATGTACATCTTGGTTGTTAGATGTTGCAATAGATAATTTTGTTGAGGAAGAAATTTATAATGAACCTGTTACACATGATATACCTACTACCTCCGGTCTTAAAATTATACTAGTAGAAATTGAGCTTAGAAAAAGCCTTAACATTAAACCTAACTTATCTAATAATAAAAGAGAGAAACTGGTGTTGTAACTCAGAAAACATAAGGAATATTTTGCATAGGATTATAAAGGCATGGAGGGTATACATCCCACCTTATGTACCCATCACATATATTTTATTGAATGGTCCTGACCTGTCAAGCAACATCAACGAAGAATGAACCCAACATTGAGAGGCATTGTAAAGGAATAAATCCATAAAATTTTGGATGAAAATTTCATCTATCCTATTTACCACAATCAGTGGGTATATTCACCGGTTATTGTTCGTAAGAAAAATGGGAAGTGGAGGATTTTTGTAGACTACAGGGAGTTAAATAAAACTACCCAAAAGGACCATTTTCCATTACCTTTTATTGATCAGGTCCTAGATACTCTGTCCAATAATAAGTTCTTTTCCTTTCCAGATGGGTTTAATGGTTATAATCGAATTCATATTGCCCCTGAAGATAAGGACAAAAGTACCTTTACTTCCCTTTGGGGTAATTATGCTTATAGGGTTCTACCTTTTGGATTGTATATTGCACCTGCAACCTTTCAGTGGGAAATATTGGGAATTGTTTTTGATATGTTTAATGACTGTTTATAAATTTTTATGGATTATTTTACACCCTATGGAAATATATTTGATGAAGCCTTGAACAACCTTGAAATATTAATTGAGTGTTGCATTTAAACCCACCTCTGTCTCAGCACTGAAAAATTCCATATGATGATGACTGAGGGTATTGTTATAGGACATTATCTTTCCGCTACAAGTATTCAAGTGGATCCACCAATGGTAGAGGTAATTTTGAAAGTTCCCACTAGTAAATCACAAAAATAGGTACATATATTTTTATGATGGAAAGTTATTATAGAAAATTTATAGAAAAATTTCCTAAGATTGCATTACAATTATTTTCCCTGCTAACAAAGGAGTTTGAGTGGAGTGACAAGTGTAACAATGCCTTTGCATAACTAAAGAAAAATGTAACAATGAATCCTATTTTGAGAGTACCAAATTGGAATTTTTTGTTCCACATATCTACTGATGCTTCTAATACAACAATTGGAGATGTGCTTGGTCATAAAGGTGGAAACAAACCATATGAAATCCACTATATCAGCAATAATTTGGCTCTAGCGGAGGTGAATTACACAGTTACAAAGAAGGAATTTCTTGTTGTTATTCACATTATTAATAAGTTTAGGTACTAAATCACTGGTTATTACAGTTTTGTGCATATAAATGATTCTTATATCACATTTTTAATGAAAAAACCTATTACAAATGCTAGGGTTACTAGGTTTTTGTTGTTACTCCAAGAATTTGATATAACTATTATGGATAAATCTATAAAAGGCAATGTTGTTGCATATTTTATCTCTAGGTTAAATCATGTTGCTGATAATCTACTTGTTGAATATTATTTTCTAGATGAGTATATATTTTTAGTATCAACTTATTCACCTTAGTGTGTAGACATTCCTAATTATCTTGTTGTAGGAAAGTTGCCTCATCACCTTTCTCCTAGAGAAAAAAAGAAGATTGTACAATAGAATGCCATATACTTTGGATGGATGGATACATTTTTCATCACTAGTTTTGATCAACAGATTATGAGATGTGTGAGGGAGGATGAACCATGAGATCCTCAAGGCTTTTCATGATGGACCTTATGGAGCCCATTTTTCAGACAAGAGGACTGGTGATAAGGTGGTTAAAATGGGCTAGTATTCACCTACTATATTCAGATATGAAAAGAGGTACGTTCAAGGTTGTGACAACTATTATAGAATGGATCAACCTACCCAGTAAAAAGAGATGTAGTTACATCCTCAGCTAGTGGTGGAACCTTTTGAGAGATGGGAATTAGACTTTATGAGACCAATTAATCCTCCATCCCTGGATAAGGTTGATATTCTAGTTTCGCACAAATTATTTTACCTTGTGGGTAGAAGCCAGAGACAGGGGTAGAAGCCGAGAACTTAGACAGAAATTGATCTGCTTCTTTCAAACCTTTTGTTTGAAATATTTGTTCAAGAAGGAGCCACTGTTAGCCATCAATATTTTTTACATGTTAGTGATGACTATATCTACAACTGAGTTTTCTAGAAACTGATTTCCTTATGTCAATATGTCATCCAGAAAACCCTCCTAAAACTTTTTTCACCTTTCTACCTTTTCAGTTCGCCCATGTCGAAATCAAAACCTCATATCACAATCCTATCTAGCTTCAGCCTTATTGACCTGCCCATCAGCTTTAAAAGGCAAATCCACATCTGTTTCAAAAGTCTCCCCTATGTTACGAAGTGGCGTTTTAGGACATTTCACCTTTGGCAATCCTCAAAAAGCCAAAGAGCCTCCATCTGCAAAAGACCTGCCATGACTGATCCCTTACTTTGCAAATGAAATTGACAAGCAGCCTTAAGTCGCGCCACTCACATCCCCTAGATCTCAGCACTGCATAAAATCCAATCTCAAGCTGACTATTAGGTTTTTCACAGTGTTCTATGGTTTCTACAAAGGCAGGAAATATAATTTCATCTCATGGAGTAAATGCTTGAATTTACAGTTAGAGGAACAGCTGCTTATAAATGTAACTTGAGCCTGAGATATGTCTGCAAAACAGAAAGCTACTCATCCAGACTTTACAGCTCTTTCCAGCATGAAAATCACAGTAAGAAAGACACCACTGTCACAGCAAACTGGAAAATTGTCATGGCCCAAGACCTCCTTCAATTACAAGCAGAGGGTTAGGGCGCCTCCTTCATCCACAAGCAGAGGGCGCTGGCCAATATTGACTTGGAAGATTGCAAAAGTCCAGGTTTGCTTTGTATTGAACAGTGAAACAATATCTCCAGGTTTTATGAATTTGAGCGATGGTCATAACAGGAAAAGAGTTTGAAATATGCTAGCTCAAAGGTAAAATGAGTCTGGTCTGATAAAGGAAGTCATTTGAAGCTTTCAAATCATGTGAATTGTTGAACTTTAGAAAAGCATGTCATCAGCAAACATTCCAATCTTCAACAGCCTGCTTTCCACAAGATCAAATGGAATGGATGATGACAAGAATACCATTACATAGGCAGAAAGAAAGTTCTTGGTTTTTCAAAAGGCACTGACCTCCATAGTCACAGAAAATATTTGTCAAAGTAATCTGTCATGAGATGACCAAAGAAAATGATGATATTTCAGTCACCCTTAGGACAGTGCAGGGAGACAGTGTTACTTTGGTTAGGGTTTTTGCTGAAACACAGTGATGCTTGCAAAAAGAGATGATAGTATTGATGTTTTTTAAGTAGTTTGCTTGCCATCACATTTAGAGAAAGGCTGTGTCAGACAGATTTGTCAAAAACCTTTAGATACCTTACCTGATGAAGAGCCTCCTCCATGTATGAGCAGATGGCCAAGCCATTGCAGGTTGTTGGAAACTGATTGATCTAAAAGGGCAGTGGAAGGATACAAAGAAATTGAATAGAAGTCATTGCATAGGTAAATGATAGTGTTTTTGATACAAAGGTATTGGTTTTCATATTAAAATGAGATGTCCATTCACGTAACTATAGTCAAAGAGGCCGAATACTTGAGAGGCTAAATTAATGGCCTATTGTATATGAGCTTTGAAGAATACACTTGAGTTATGATGTTTGGATTGCCTCTTGGATGCTTTTGAGGAATGTTGAAGGCTTGTCGATGGATTCCTTGACATGGTAGAATGGTATAGTGCTTCTTAATGTTGTTTTGTCTTCTAGTTTTCACTCATATTTCATTTTTCTTGCTGCTATAGATCAGTAAAGATTGATTTTGAGACATGCCCATGAAGGCACCTCAAAATCCCTGAATTTTCATAGCTTGATGTTTTCTTCTCCCTTAGTTATGCTAAAGAATTCTTAGCTGCTCTTTAGTAACCTAAGGTGTTGTTGCTAAGTTTTATTCATCAGTTCCATGTATGTTGAGTAGGATGTATGGTTTTCCCTACCTACCTATCAGCTGCCCATAGTTCTGTCCATAAAAATTTCTCTTTGACTGATTTGTTGATCATTTTGTTGAACCAAGGAGGCCTAGTCCCGATCTAGCCCTTTGCCTAAGACTATGAAAACTTATTTGTCCAAGTGCCCAATGACTTAGAGACTATGTTTAGGCGTTCCGACATAGTTTATGAGTTGTTAGTTTGTCTCATGTGTTTTCCCCAAAGTCTGATAGCTATTTCCCGAAGTTAGAGGGTCTTATACCTCTATGTATGGTTGGAATGTTTGATTTCTATGTATTGATTAGCTTATAGTTATTCCTAGCATGATTAATGGCTTGCTATTACATGTTTATGTCTGCTATTAACTAGTTTGCACTTGAAATCCCTTGCCTTTCACCAACTTATTGTTCATTTACTCCATTTTGCCCAAAGATCCCTTCTATTGTGAATCAAATCGGCCCTACAGCAGCTTTACATCATCGCCTCATTAGCTTCCTTGACCTGATTGACCCCATAGCCCAATTTATCTACATCTTGTTATCCAGTTTATGTATTTGATCAGTTTCATCCCTCACAAACTTAAAAAACCAAAAAACTAAAAACACACTTCATAGCTAGCCTAATATCAGAACATCGCAAGTAAACACACCGACATCTTTTGCATATAACAGAGAGAGCCCTCTCTGAGTCCAGGAAGGCTAGGTCCTTGGGCTCCAAAGCTTGGTTTGATGTTACATCGTCATTTGGCTAACCAATCGGCCAAATCACGGGACCCTAACATAATGGCGATCACAGTGGGACCCTGAGTGATTAAAAGCTTAGTTTCCCGCATCTTTATAAACCTTTGAGAATACTATCTGATTGACTTATCCCACTGCTCACTAACATAGTGACACTCACAGTAGGACCTTCCGAGTTAGTGACAATCTAAGTACAACTTAGTAACTCCCGAAGTCTCAATCAAGCTTAGTAAACTTAGAGATTGTTTGAAGAGTAGAAAATAGCTCTTTCACCATCTTAGAAAAATGATGAGTCAGTTATAGAAAACTCTTCCAAACCTTGTAGGCACATAAAACTCAAAAAACCCCAAAACACTCCCTTAGATTGGTTTTTGTCAGTATTGGTGGTGGACCATACACATATACCTCAAAACAACTAAAAATCCACCTGGCGACTCCACTAGCCTCCAGTAGGCCTTACTACCTTGCTAAATTTTAGAATTCCATCCGATTTAGCCACCTCATCGCCACACTAACATAATGGCGATCACGGTGGGACTTTGAGTTAGTGACAATCTAAGGACACCTTAGAACTCTAGAAGTCCCTTATTTTTAAGAATACTGTTTGATTGACTTATCCCACCGCTCACTAACATAATGGCGATCACGGTGGGACTTTGAGTCAAAACATCCTAGGTATCCCTTAGCAACTCTCAAAATCTCAGTCAAACTTAGAAGAGTAGAATCTGGTTGTCTCACCATCCTAGCAAAATGATGAGTCAGTTATAGGAAACTCTTCCAAACCTCAGAACTACATAAAACTTAGAAAAACCCCAAAAAACACTCCTTTAGATTGGCTTTTGACATTATTGGTGGTGGACCATACAAATATATCTCAAACAATTGATTTTCCACCTGGCGACTCCACTAAACTTCTAGTAAGCCTTACTACTTTTCAAAACTCTAGGCTACTATCCGATAGACCTATCCCATCACTCACTAACATAGCGGGAGATGGTAAGACACTGAGTTCATAATAGTCCGGCAAACTCTTATAGACTTTTTAGTCCTTTAGGTACCATAAACAAGCAAGCAGTCCCTAGACTCATTTTTTAGAGTAAACTCTTTTTGTTCTCATCGCCCTAGCAAAGTGTTGAGACAAGTCTAGGATACTTTAACAAACCATAGGCTGCACATAAATTCAGAAAATCCAAAACATTCTCAGATTAGTCTTGGTGGTGGACCATAGCTATCTGCACAAAAACAATCCATTTCCACCTGGCGACTCCACTAATCCATCCTGTTATTTTGACCATCCTTCGCCTTAGTATAACTTTAGAGAAATCACTCATCCAGAACATTCACCAATATCATTCTCTCTAAGCTCTGGATCTAAAATCTGGCTTCCCGAAGAATCAATACCAGATCCCATCCAGACCCAAATCCCCCTATCATAGTAGATGACCCAGAAAAGATTCTGTGGCAAGCTTCCGAAACTGATCATCTAGCTACCGATAGATCCATCCGTAGAACAAGATCTGTACCTAAAACTCGCAATATCCTTCTAGATTCACCTTCGGAACTAGAGTCATCACAAGCTCTTCCCCGAAGTAAATCATATAGTAAGATAGACTTCGACGATCTTGAACCCCTAAACCCACCACAGAGTCCTATTAGAGAAGCTTCACCCACCACTCCTCCCGATTTCCAGCTTCTTTATCAATTTGGCTCCTATCATCCCAGATCTGCTCAAAACCAGATCACTAGTCCAAGTTCATCCGCTACACCTGGTCAAACCACCACTGTTCAAACCACTTCATTTCAGCCTACTAGTCCTCATCTGGCACATCATCCATTAGCTCCAGTCATGGCAGCCTGGTACGCACCTTTGGTGTTACCACCACCTTTAGCTCCTCTCCCAAACAAATATCAAGACAAAATCCCACACTTTACCGGAGAAGACACCACCACAGCTCAACAGCATGTAAGTAGGATTAGCGATGCTTTTGAATACATGGAAGTACACGACGAAACCGTCAGAATGAGAATATTCACCCAAAGCCTGGGTGGAGAACCCAAAACATGGTTTAAAAGCTTGCCTCCAAACAGCATCCACAACATCCTAGAACTCTGCCAAGTCTTCACGAACAAGTGGGAAGTCCGAAGGAACCCTATTCAAATCCTGTCAGAATATAACAACCTAAAAATGGAAAATGGGGAAAGTGTCCAGGCATACCGCACTAGGTTCAACAATGTGTATAACGCCCTCCCACCTCACTTCAAACCCCCACTCGGTTTAGTCTTGGAAAAATTCCCCGAGGGTTTTGATCCAGACATGACATATCATCTGAGAGACAAGGATCCCCCTACCCTAGAGGAAATGCAACAAATAGCCATAAAAACAGAAGCCAACTTAGCATAAAAAAGAGCCAGGACTAGATTAGAAGGAAAAGTCCCATATAGAGATAAGGTCTCCACTTCATCTCCTTCCCTAGATCCTAGAATAGATGGCCTGATAAAATCCATGACAAAGATGTGGGAAAAAATGAGTGAAAAAGTGCCTCCTAGGGACAACCAACCAAACCCTCAAAACCAGAAACAAGGCTTTAGAAAAGATCAGTCTAAAAATAAACCAAGAGGAAATGATCAACAGATCAGACCATCCTTCAGTGAGAATTATGTTGATGAAGAGAATAAGGATACCGCACCCATTGATGAAAATCATTGGAAACTCATAGGTTCTGATAACAAGAGTAAGGTTTACCTCACAGCAGAAGAGCAAGAGTTGTGCTCCCCAAGTCAGGACGAAACCGACTATGAAGATCTCGAAGATCCTGCCATAGATTTTCATAATGCCATTATAGAAGCTCATAGGCAGTATAACCTTAGAAGCAGAAAAAACCAAGACCACTCCAAGAAGAGTAGCCCTGACACTGCTAAAACCTCTGACACCATCCTTAAAAAAGCCACGGATAGCAACAAAATTATGGCTAAGAAAATTGACCAAAACAAAGATAAAGCTATTCAAACAAATCTTAGCTCAGATACTCCTAGTACCTCCACAAAGACTCCCGAGGCGACTGTGTCAAACAAGGTCTCAAACCAGAATCAACAAATTAAGAGCATAGAAAAGGTCATGTCCGAAAAAGCTGAAACAAATCTGCCCAAACTACAACCTCCTTTTAGTTTCGAAGGGGAAGTTTCCGAAATAAAAATTACCATACCCCTTACTGAGCTAATAACTGTAGATAGGTATAGATCTCAAATTTTCAAAGTTTTTGACATAGGGAGCAAGGCAAATACTTTAAATCTAACTTAAAACAAACCCGAGCTCTTATCCGGCCCGAAAATAGAAGGTCAATATCAAGAAGGATCTGTTTCCCCTCCCTATGTAAGCCTAAACATACGGGACAAGATATTACATAATGCCATGTTAGATTCTGGTGCCTCCCATAACCTCATGCCTAAAGAAGTCATGGAAAACCTAAGACTAGAAGTAACTCAACCCTACAAAAACCTGTATTCCTTTGACTCAAGTCAGGACAAATGTTTAGGCCTAATAAAGAACCTAGAGGAATGCTCTAAAGACACTATTAGCCATTTTGAAATCACAGATTCTGAAATGGAAGAAGAATCAAAACCTTTAGGATCTATACCCTTATGCTTTAAATCATTCCAGACTTTGAAAGAAAATTTGCATCCTAAAGATCTCTCAGCAATTATTCAGGAAAACCCTGCTCAAGTTAACTCTCACCTAAATCAAGAAGAGCTGATTGAAGAGGAATTCAAATCTAGGATAGAAGATAAAGCAAAACCTGTAGGATCTCTACCTTTATGCTGGGATTCATTTGAGTTCATAAAAGCAAATTGGCCTCCTGAACATCTGTTAGAAAAAACTCATGAATTACATGATAACTATCCTCAACATCACAAAGAATTGGTTGAAGATGAAAACAAGCAAGAAATGAAAGAGAACCCACAGGATCTCTCTAAGGACATGAGTGATGATTCATCATCTCTCATAGGTGAATCCCAAAAAGACATTCATCCTTTAAATCAGATTTCCCAAGAGAAAGAGGATTGTTGTGGAGAGAGGAAAATGCCTCCCTTTTTAACTGAAGAGGAAATAGATCAACTTATAAACATACAGACAGCCTCTGAATCTTCACATAACCACAACTTTTCTAATCTTTCTCCTGTTAATCTTGCATGTCATAAATCAGAAAATAGATGTGTAGATAAATTTGAAGAAAAGCAATCTGATAGTCCAATGTGCATGGTTGATGACATTTCTTTTGTTAATGATTCTCCAAGGTTTGATCAATATGTTGATGATTGTGATTTCCAAACAGACACTAACTGTGCAGAACACTCAGCTTTTGATTTTTGGGAGGAAGCTCGGTTTCATAAACTTGAGAAAAGTGAGCAAGCATTACAGGTCATATATGACACCGATGAGGATAGCCTTGAAAGTTTGGAAGTAAGTGAAGAGTCTCAGACTCTTTTCTCTACTTCACTTCAGTCCATCAGAGATAACATTCACATAATTGGAGATCAACAGTGTTTCAGCTTTGATGATGAGCTTGAGGAAGATGCTGAATTTCTTGAGCATGTTGTAAATGAGAGGCCTTTTCCTGAAATAGTTGAGGAAGTCATTTTGGACACGGAATCTTCCTTAACTCTAGATTTGCAACCACAAAGTTCCATTGAGTCACAAATTGCAGATGAAGAAAAAGAGGTTGATAAACACATGAGAGTTGTCTCACTACCCTTTCAAGATAATTTACTATCACAGTGTATCCCTGCTCACCAAACTAATAACCTCCACATAGTTTTCAGTCCACTTAATCAGAACACATCAGCTTGGAATGAAAACTACACTGCAATACATGATGAGTCTAACAGTTCAGGTGATCATGAAGAAGAGTTGCTTTACCAGGGGGGTCCCAAATATAGCCAAGTGGAAGAAAGAGTAGTCTTGAATGAATCCTGTATATCAAAACCTCTAGATCAGGCATTATTCCAAGATCCATTTGTTGTTTTCCTTAAGAAGTCTGAAAGAGTAGTCTTGAATGAATCCTATATCTCAAAACCTCTAGATCAGGCATTATTCCAAGATCCATTTGTTGTTTTCCTTGAGAGGTCTGAAAGAGTAGTCTTGAATGAATCCTATATCTCAAAACCTCTAGATCAGGCATTATTCCAAGATCCATTTGTTGTTTTCCTTAAGAAGTCTGAAAGAGTAGTCTTGAATGAATCCTATATCTCAAAACCTCTAGATCAGGCATTATTCCAAGATCCATTTGTTGTTTTCCTTAAGAAGTCTGAAAGAGTAGTGGGTTTTATCATGAACAAGTTGCTGCCAAGAATGAGAAAAACCTTAAGCACTACTGTCCAGAAACAAACCAAGTGGGAGTGGCCTTTTCATTACTTCTACATCATGAAAGAACTAAACCAGAATCACCCATTTGATCATCTACTTGACTGGTTACATTGGAAAGAAGAGTTCACCAAATGAATGTATGTTGTGTACAGTTTAGATTAGGATAGGTAGATAGTTAAAACTCAGCCTTGTGAGCACTTTTTTCATTTGTAGTTTGTTTGAAGAGAAAGTGAAAAAGAAGAAAATACAAAAAACAGTGAAAAGTAGAAAAAGAGGGCAGTTTCTAAAAAGCAGTGGTAAAGCCCCATGTTCCAAAAAAAAAACAGTCCTTCAGAAAGTGCGCAAGTCTAAATGCCACTACTAGTACTTCAATGTCTTGTTCAGCTATCTAGCCTTGTACCCAATGAAAGTATGTTTTGAATTAGTATCATTGATGTTGAGGAGTGTCAGATAAATAAGACAGGGATTGATCTATCAACAGAGTTAAGATTAGGGGAGAGATTCTGTTCCTAATATGCCTAAAATGTACAACTAAAGAGTGAGGGCATGGACAAAAATATACTGTACATCTTAGCCTGCTTATTCAGTTTCCTTGTTAATGCAATATTTGTGGTAAGTACTTTGTCTTCTATAAGCGTGGAATGTAAGGACAACTTAGACTCTAATCCCGATTTGATCATTTTTGAATTTCAGTTGTGATTAGAGGTTTAAAACTCACAAACTCATTAATTCCGATGCTACGATCTAGTTTTAGGTAGAGAAATGAAGGAGTTCATCAACTTAATCTGAACTCCCGGCAGATATAAGAGTAGAAATAGATAGGTTCATTTTGCAAAAAGAAAAATATGCATTGTCAAAAGGCTGCTAGTTCAAATGCGCCAAAGAGAAGAAAAAATGTTAGGAAAGATAGTGGGGTAGGTAGAAGTATCATTGATGATTAACCATGCTGTCACTTTTCAGAAATAACATCAAGAGACGGGTAAAATTTTGCGCCAATGGATAAGGCATTGGTCTTCATAAGCCAAAGATCTGAATTCTGGACACCTCCTGATGAGGAGCTGCCCTCCCCAAATGGAGCCATTGTTAGCCATCAGTATTTTTTACATGTTAGTGATGACTATATCTACAACTGAGTTTTCTAGAAACTGATTTCCTTATGTCAATATGTCATCCAGAAAACCCTCCTAAAACTTTTTTCACCTTTCTACCTTTCCAGTTCGCCCATGTCGAATATCAAAACCTCATATCACAAACCTATCTAGCTTCAGCCTTATTGGTCTGCCCATCAGCTTTAAAAAGCAAATCCACATCTGTTTCAATAGTCTCCCCTATGTTAGGAAGTGGCGTTTTAGGACATTTCACCTTTGGCAATCATCAAAAAGCCAAAAAGCCTCCATCTGCAACAGACCTACCATGACTGATCCCTTACTTTGCAAATGAAATTGACAAACAGCCTTAAGTCGCGCCACTCACACCCCCTAGATCTCAGCACTGCATAAAACCCAATCTCAAGCTGACTATTAGGTTTTTCACAGTGTTCTATGGTTTCTACAAAGGCAGGAAATATAATTTCATCTCATGGAGTAAATGCTTGAATTTACAGTTAGAGGAACAGCTGCTTCTAAATGTAACTTGAGCCTGAGATATGTCTGCAAAACAGAAAGCTACTCATCCAGACTTTACAGCTCTTTCCAGTATGAAAATCACAGTAAAGAAGGGACACCACTGTCTCAGCAAACTGGTAAATTGTCATGGCCCAGAACCTCCTTCATTTACAAGCAGAGGGTTAGGGCGCCTCCTTCATCCACAAGCAGAGGGCGCTGGCCAATATTGACTTGGAAGATTGGAAAAATCCAGGTTTTCCTTGAACCGAACAAATGAAACAGAGACTCCAGGTTTTATGAATGTGACTGATGATCATAACAGGAAATGAGTTGAAATATGCTAGCTCAAAGGAAAAAAGGAGTCTGGTATGACAAAGGAGGTCATCTGAAGCTTTCAAGTCATGTGAATTGTTGAACTTTAGAAAGGCCTGTCATTAGTAAAATTTCAATCATAAGAAGCCTGTTTGTCCACAAGATCAAATGGAATAGATGCTGACAAAATGCCATTACACAGGCAGAAAGAAAGTTCTTGGTTTTTCAAAAGGAACTGACCTCCATAGTCACAGAAAATATTTGTCAAAGTAATATTTCATGAGATGACCAAAGAAAATGATGATATTTCAGTCACCCTTAGGACAGTGCAGGGAGACAGTGTTACTTTGGTTAGGGTTTTTGCTGAAACACAGTGATGCTTGCAAAAAGAGATGATAGTATTGATGTTTTTTAAGTAGTTTGCTTGCCATCACATTCAGAGAAAGGATGTGTCAGACAGATTGGTCAAAAACCTTCAGATACCTTACCTGATGAAGAGCCTCCTCCATGTATGAGCAGATGGCCAAGCCATTGCAGGTTGTTGGAAACTGATTGATCTAAAAGGGCAGTGGAAGGATACAAAGAAATTGAACAGAAGTCATTGCACAGGTAAATGATGTTGTTTACTACAAAGGTATTGGTTTTCATATTTTCAAATGAGATGTCTGGTCGATCGCATCTATAGTCAAAAAGAGGCTGAACTTGAGACAAGAATTAATGCATTGGTCATATGAGCTTTGAAGAATACACTTGAGTTATGATGTTTGGATTGCCTCTTGGATGCTTTTGAGGAATGTTGAAGGCTTGTTGATGGATTCCTTGACATGGTAGAATGGTATAGTGCTTCTTAATGTTGTTTTGTCTTCCAGTTTTCACTCATATTTCATTTTTCTTGCTGCTATAGATCAGTAAAGATTGATTTTGAGACATGCCCATGGAGGCACCTCAAAATCCCTGAATCTTCATAGCTTGATGTTTTCTTCTCCCTTAGTTATGCTAAAGAATTCTTAGTTGCTCTTTAGTAACCTAAGGTATTGTTGCTAAGTTTTATTCATCAGTTCCATGTATGTTGAGTAGGATGTATGGTTTGCCCTACCTACCTATCAGCTGCCCATAGTTCCGTCCATAAAACTTTCTCTTTGACTGATTTGTTGATCATTTTGTTGAACCAAGGAGGCCTAGTCCCGATCTAGCCCTTTGCCTAAAACTATGAAAACTTATTTGTCCAAGTGCTCAATGACTTAGAGACTATGTTTAGGCGTTCCGGCATAGTTTATGAGTTGTTAGTTTGTCTCATGTGTTTTCCCCAAAGTCTGATAGCCTTTTCCCGAAGTTAGAGGGTCTTATACCTCTATGTATGGCTGGAATGGTTGATTTCTATGTATTGATTAGCTTATAGTTATTCCTAGCATGATTAATGGCTTGCTATTACATGTTTATGTCTGCTATTAACTAGTTTGCACTTGAAATCCCTTGTCTTTCACCAACTTATTGTTCATTTACTCCATTTTGCCCAGAGATCCCTTCTATTGTGAATCAAATCGGCCCTACAGCAGCTTTACATCATCGCCTCATTAGCTTCCTTGACCTGATTGACCCCATAACCCAATTTATCTACATCTTGTTATCCAGTTTATGTATTTGATCAGTTTCATCCCTCACAAACTTAAAAAACCAAAAAACCAAAAACATACTTCATAACTAGCCTAATATCAGAACATCGCAAGTAAACACACCGACATCTTTTACACTTATAGAGAGAGCCCTCTCTGAGTCCAGGAAGGCTAGGTCCTTGGGCTCCAAAGCTTGGTTTGATGTTACATCGTCATTTGGCTAGCGAATCGGCCAAATCACGGGACCCTAACAAGGCTAAGGAAATATTAAAAATGAGGAGCATAGTTTACCTTCTGGTTGGGATACAAGGATCTTTATCAAGAAATATGAGTTCATCACATACCTCAACCTATCATACCCAGGAAAATGGGTAGGTGGAAAACACTAATAAAGTGCTTGAAGCTATTCTTACCAAAACCATGGTAGGACATAGAAAATATTGGGTGGAAAGAATTCTTAAATTATTGTGGAATTATAGGACAACCTGGAGAAGTACTACATATTTTTACTCCTATGAACTAGTTTTTGGTAAGAATCCCATTTTCCCTATTGAGTTTGAGATTAAGACATTAAGGAATACCCTGGAAGTAAATTTAAATTTGAATGCAACTCAAGAGCACATGCTAAAATAGATGAATGAGATGGATGAAGAGCGCCTGTAAGTTGTGCAACAAAAATATATCATTTAGCAGTAGTGTGCCAAATGGCATGATATTTTTATTAAGAGGAAGTTATTTCAGAAGGGTGACTGGGCCTTACTATATGATTCTAGGTTCAAGTATTTTAAGGGAAATTTTCACATTAGGTGGCTAGGTCCTTATGAGGTAGAATCAGTATTTGACAACAGAATTGTAAAATTGACAACCATTTATAATTATTAGGTATCCTTTTTATTTAATGGACATCGTCTTAGGTTGTATCATAAACCTACCTCTAAGGATTCATTTTTGAATTTTGTTTCAATTGCAAGTTCAAACCTTGAAATTGTTGGGGAAAAGGAGGTTCCTCCTATGATGCCAATTACTTAGTTTTTTTTTAGCAAAATACTATAAAAAAATTTAAAAAAATAAAAAAAAGGAGAAAAAAAAGAAAAAAGAAAAAAATAAAGGTTCAATGGTGAAAACTGCTTTTGGGGCACTATTAGATGATTGTGATGACCAAAAACCAACTTGCTGGTAGTGAACATCTCTTGTTTCTCTATAATAGCACTATGCTCATTCTTTCTATTATTAATTTATTTTTCTAAGTTTTCATTGTTATAGACTTAGCTCAATATTTATTGTAACTGGCCTATATACTTAAGCCGTGATTAATATATTTTTGATACAACTGAATATATGACCAGATGTTAGCATTATTGATGTTTGTATATTCATATTGACATTTCTGCTACAGCGGAAGACCCCTTTGGAGACCTATTGTTTCTACTTTAGTTGAAGACCTTTTTGACATCTTCATGGTTAACATTATGGTGTCAAGGCCAATACATTAGATCTGTTGTCACAGGAATGGATCTTTCATCTCGTCATATCAATAGAATTTCACCTATGAACACATGCCACAAATATATTTTCATAACATCATTTGACCTGTACAATACCATGTCACCATAATAGTAAGCCAATGATAGGTTTGTTCAAATGGATTTTACTTGCCTAATTTGGATTTAAGAGGTGACATTATTATTTTAATGCACAAATGTTGAGGATGAATGTTACAATAAGTGGGGGGGATGAGTGTATCATATAAAATGATATACTATGATTTCACCCTGTTTATTTATTTATTTACTTGATGCATGATTGGACCCTATAATTGCCATTATTTTTACCATCATTTTTTTAGACCCTTGTAACCACTATTATAACTATCACCATATCCAAAATTTGATGTGATTGTGCGAGGTCCTTTCTCATAAATACCATAAAGACTTAATTTGGTAAAAAAGGAGTAATTGTTATTAATTACAAAATCCTAACCTTCTCTCCTTAGCAAGTGTATGTGTGCACCAAAGGAAACTTTGTAATAGGTCTGGAACAATGCTAAGAAGTTACAATCTTGGGCAGTCATGGGAGGAGTAGTTGTAAGGCATGAGTTAGACTCTATCAACATGTTGTTACATCATCCAAAAGATTTGGAAGTTTTTTGAAATGTAGGGTGGTTGAGTTACTTTGATAAGTTGTAGGGTTTTAGTGATTTTGCTGCTCTAGAATTTTCATAGGCCCTGATTGAACAATATTTGGAAGTCAAAGGTTTCAAATTTTTTGTTACATAAGAGGTAATTACAAGATTAACAAGGCTTCCATAGGCAAGGGCTCGGTGGTTCTCAAGGAAGGTGGTGATTCCATTAGCTAAGGCTATGTTTCTGTAGGAAGGAGAGGAACTGGTGACTAAGGGTAGAGGATTTGAAAGAACATCTCTTACCCACCCTTGGGATGATATGGCTCTTTTCATTCATAAATTTATCACCTGTGAAGGGAACTTGGGGATTATATTCAACTACCATTTTCAATTTTTGGCACATCTTAGGATAGGGAAATTGAGAAATATGCCTTATTACTTGTTGAAATATCTACAACACATGACAGGCGTAGTGCGAAGGAAAAAAATATCCGAAAACCTGCTTAACCAATTATGCATTGATCCAATTCATCATAAATCACTCATTACAGAAGCATGGGATTTCATGGGATGATATGTTAGAAAGACCATGTGTATATGCAAAGGATGATGAAAGTGAGGAGCACGGGGAGAGTGATAAAAAAACACCTAAAACTAAAGCAACCACACCAACTAGAATTAGGATTGTTACACTCCCCAGGAGAAAAACAACTGCATTCTGTAGGAAAGTAGGGTTGATGCATTTCTTAGACCCAACCATTAAAAACATAAGAGATGGAGCTCTATAAAAAAATTTGTTAGTACATACTCAAAAGGAAAAGGGGCATGACCAGAGGAACTTGTGGAGGTGTCTAGTGGATCGTTAGAGAATAGCTAACATGAGAGTCCTATTGAAGAACAAAAATAAGAATAAAAAACTACTTGAACAACAATATTGAAGCCAAAAACTGAAGAAAGAAATATTTCTGAGAAAACCAAGGATGCCTTAGGATAGGTGAAGGTAATAAGGAGAATATTGGAGAAGCCAATTGGTGGAAGGAATCCTAAGAGAAGGGTATGAGTGGCTATTGCAAAAAATACTACGCCAACACCTGAAGAATTCACTATTATAGTTGAACTAGGGGAGCCTGAGGAGCAACATGATAAGAGAAAACAAGAAGAGCACGTAGAGGAAGGTTCCTCCATGTCTAAATCCCTTGTTGTTACACCAAAATTCAAGAATGGGGAAGAAGAACCAATAGTGGAATAATCCATAGAAGAATAAGAGGATGTGTCTCTACCAAGTAAGACTAATATTCCCCATCAAATTGAAAAATTAAAAAGGAAAATGAAGAGTTAAAGAAACAATTTGCCCTGGTTGAGAAGAAACTTTTATTTAAGAAGGAAAATGGTTTAGATATGTTAGTAGAAGCAACAAAAATCACATCACCCACTGAAACAACCTCGAATTTGTGTGTGGGATGTAAACAAGCTCTTAAGGAAGTTGGAATTGAAGAATGAATTATTGTCTCAGTATGAGTTCAAGTAGGACAACAAGATGAATAATTTCGACCTACTACTCCACAAGCGCTTGCTAGAGAAATTGCTGCCACACAAGAGCAACGGTCAAATTAGAGAAGGAGGAAGAAAAACAGTTTGATACTCTAGAATAAAATATTTATGACGTTCTTACACACGAACCAACAATTGAAACAGAGTAGGCTAAAAGTACTTTGACTATTGTTACACAAGAACCTATCGATGATGATGTTGTTACAGAAGAACCTATCGATGATGATGTTTTTACACAAGAACCAACATCTGAGATAGTGTAGTAGGAAGAGAAAGGGGATAAATAAGAGATTGTTGAGTCTAAGTCTGTAACAACATCAAGAAAAATCCACCATAAGCCATAAGAACTATTAAGAACAACATATTTTCTTAGGGAAGTAGAAAAATGGAATATGTTAGAAGTATTCCCTAAGGATGAAGTTGTTTTTCTTAAACAACATGAGGAGATGGTAAAATATATTAAGAAGGAATGGGATGAAAAATCAAGAATTCAATATTTTTTAATAGTTCAAAGAGAGAGGAAGCAGACAATGGTGCAAGTAAAGGAATTGCAAGTGGAGGTGCAACAAAAAGAGAAAAAATTCATGTATGAGATTATTTATGATTTACTAAGTTACAAACCCCCTTACCCATATTATCCTTTATACCTAAAAGAGAAACACTTTCTCTTTGAATTGAAAACCCTTAAGGAAAAGTGGCCATAACAAGGAAAATTCAATATTTCTTGGAAGCTTTTTAGAATGCTAATTTCTCGAAGCAACATTTGCTGCGTGAATTGTATTTTCGTTACCTTTCTTTTTTTGGATATAAATTTTTTAATTTGACACCTTATCTATGGGATGTTCAATTGAGAGATTTTCTGTATTTTGCTCAGAACCACGTAATATGGAAAGATGCATATCAAGCTGTAACAACCAATGAGAAATGATTAAAGTTATGAATTAGAAATGAGCTTGGCTCTATTGATGTTGTTGAAGGGGCATACAATTAGATATAGCGATTTACAACCACCAATGCATTGTTAATGGAGCTTCAAAGCTTGGTTTTGTAGAGATGCCTCTGGAATATTCAGGGGTTAAAAGTGAGTTCGTTAGAAGGGAGGAAACTAAGATGGAATGTTTGTTGATATGAGCTAAGGGAAGAGGATTCGTATCATTATCAAAACTTTAAGAGAAGTGGCCCTGGTAGGTGTTATCACTTATTTAGTTGTAAAACTTTCCTTTATAGGGTCATGTAGGTCATTCACCAAATTGATGAGGTCTTCTAAGTCAAGTAATGTGATATATGAGTTTTTTTTAATTTTTATGAAGCTTACACTAGGTTTAAAGTTCACCTTCATCCATGCCACTTCATTCAAATCAAATTCACATCCTATCATTTTTCATCCGCATGAATTTAGTCTCAAAATTTCACACCTATCAGTTTTTTAAAATTTCATAGCGATTTACAAAGGAAATCCACATATTTCGCTACGAAACTGCCTAATAGTTCCGTAGCGAATCTGTCAGCAGCCTAACTGTCTTGGCTACAAAACTACATTTTTTTAGCCAAGGTTGTCAAAGTGATGTGAGGTGTCAGTTTATGATAAGAGGATTAAAGGTTGAGGTATTTCAAGGTCGTTATGATAAGTTTCAAATGTACACAATCGTATTTGATGTAATCATGATTCTTTTTGGTTGCATGTGCTATTATTAAAATCCGAGTTGTCAATTAACCTTTTTAAAACTTACCCCAAACCAACCTTTTGTCATATTACTATTTATCCTTTCATGTAAATCGATTCATGGAGAGCTTCTTCACCACTCCAAGCAAGTTTTTGTTGAATTAAAATTCTGCAGGTGTCACCAGCAAGCGAGGCAACAAAGACTATAAAGAATCCATGGCTACAAGAAAGAAAATGAACAAGGGTGGCCATTGTCTCAAGTATGAACCCATGGATCTAAAATTACTTAATGAAGACCCTACTTCTATAGAAGTTTTTAGGAGGACAGGCTGCCTACATTTCTGCTAGAAGTTGCAGGGTTTCCATGCATATGTTTCAAAGGATTTTGCCACTAATTTTACAGGAAAAACATCAAAGGTTGGGATTTTGAATCTCACAGTAACTCTAGAAATCATATCACAAGCTACGAGTATCCCTGGGGGTGGTGAAGAATGGTTTAAGGGCACAAAATTTACAATGCAGAGTTGTGAGGAGTTTCTTAAGAAATAGCACAGAGGAGTTGATTTGACTAATGGCATTCCCAGGAGTTATATGGAGGAAAATTATGCAAATTTGGTGATGGTCATTCAAAAATATTTCACCTATGAGGGAAGATTCCACATGGTTTACTCTAACCATCTAAAACTTCTTCTGTACTTTGAAGGTAAGAGATCACTTGACATACCTTTCTATTTATACAAGAGTTTGGTAAAAATTTTAGATAGAGTTCAAGTCAAGTCAGAAGGCAATAAGACATCTCTATTTCGTCATGGCCTAATAAAGTTGTTAGTGTTGGAAGAATTGAGAAGGTTAAACAAAGATTATAATTCTTTTATATTTATGAGTGGCTATGAAATAGATGTAATCACTCCAAAGAAAATATTAAAACCTAGAACTACTACATCACCAGCTGTAATAGAAGAAGTTGAAGAAGAAAGAGGACAGTCCCCTGCAGAAACGATGGACATAGGAGCAGAACCTCTACAAGAAACTAACACCCCTCAGCCAACACCTGCAAAACAAAAGCATAAGATGATCAAACAAGGTAGTAAGAGGATAACTAGAAGCCAGACATTGGCCAAAGGGAATCTGGAGGATATCCTTCATGAAATTAATATTGAAGAGTCACCAATACTGCAAGTAGAAGATATTGAAGGTGATGGAATGAAACTAGGGAAAGGTAAGACTGCCAAGAAATTAGATTTTGCAGGAGAGAATGTTGGTTTTATTTTTCAACCAAGGAAGCCAATGACTAGGTTTAAAAAGAAGGCCATGGAGAGAAAAAGGACAGAGAAAATCAGTGAAGTTGTGCAGCTAGTGAGCATCATAGATTTATCTCCAGCAACAGAAGAAGAAATTGTCATTAGGCAGAGAAAAGGAAAAGAGAAGATAATGGAAAAATCAGAAACTGAACTCCTCAAAGAAAAAATGAGGGAAGCGGGAAAATAAATATTTGAATTGAAGTTAGAGGTAGAAAAGCACAGGTCAAAAAAGGTTGAATTTCACCAGATGATGAAAATATGGGACAATCAAATCTCAAGTGTTTCAAAATCTATGGACAATACCAAAAGATTGCTGGAAAGGGCTAAGACATTAATATTGGTGGTCAAACATACCAGGAAGATTAACTTACATTTGCAATCTGAAAATAGATCATTAAAGGATCAAGTGGAAGACCTTCAGGTGTAGCTGGAAATGATTCAAGTTGAGATGGAGAAGAAAGGGCCGAGGATGAAAGTGGTCGAAGAACCTAGAGGCCAACCTATTGTAAATGAAGAAGAAATTCCTAAAGATTGAAGAATTGATTTGAAAAATATTTGATGAGGTTCATGGCTTGCAAAGAACCTAAATTTTGGATCAGAAGATCAAACCTCGAAGAAAGCCACAAAATCTACAAGTTCTAGTTTTTTAGGCAGTTTCGTAGTGTGCTCCAGGCTTGAAGGCCGAAATACGCAATGAAATTTCTAAAGATGTTCTTTTGATTTAAAAATCAGTTTTGTGAAAGATTAAGGAGGGAGGTTGCTTGTTTTAAGATATTTTTGCATAAAAAAGGTTTTTGACCAACAAAGGTGGCAGGTTGATGGATGAAAGGGCAGAATTTCATTCGCTACGAAACCATGCTACGTAACTTCTTAAACTGATATGTTTCATAGCGAAAGATTTTTTGAATATTTTTGGAGGTTAAAATAGTACATCAGCCATCTGTAGACATCCAACCTGTTAGTGGGCCACCCCAGCATTGACTCATTACTCAATATGAGTGTCACTCATCCAGCTCAACGTGAAGACCAAGACTAAAGTGGAGATTATCTATTCCTGAAAAGTAGGACCATGTTTCCTAAATATAGGAAATTATCTTTGGTAATATTCCTTTTTTTGGTGTCACCTACGATAGGGTTAGGTTGGACTTCCAGAGTTAGGAGCAGACAGGTTACAGGTACAGTTTGGTGCTATCAGCGGGCTCAGGGGCTTTTTGGAGGAGTTTTGAGGAGTTTCCATGGTGTCTGGTGGCATTCGCTTGATATATTCCATCATATGAGCAATTTGGCTTTCGTTCTGGTGCATTCCAACAACTTTCGGAAAATTTGAGTTATTTGTGGGCTTAACTCAACTGATTACGCTCAAGGTGGCATTCCAGGAGGAATACATGATGAAACACCTTAGTGTAATAGCTCATTGGAACCAGGATGAGGATACTTATAGGATGGGACGGTTGGGCATAAGCTTCAGTGACCAAAGGAGACATGGTAGCCGATTTACTCTTTTCTGCATTAAAAAGGAATATTTTAATAAGAGGGATAAGTGCACCATGAATAAAATAATAGTAAAATAATGCTCTAGAAGGCTCCAAGAGATCTATAAAAGAAAGGGAGGAGGCCATTGAGGGATATCTGATCATGTTATTTTATTGTATGAAAGGTGGAGAGACGTGGTCTCTACTTCTCACTGTGAGTCTCAGGACGGAAATCCTGGGTGATTTGTGAGTGCTGATGAAACCCAACTCTCTTGAGGAGACTTCCTTCGTAAGTCGCGCAGCTTCAGGGATTGGTGTGAGGATCATTAAGATCTTCAACTTGTGCCTGGGTTCAAGTGATTACCTTTGCCGAGCCACCTATGCTAGCTCTCTTGCTCTAGCCATCTACAATTACCTAATGTCATTCATCACTTGGGTCGAGATCTTTCAAGTTTTGCTCCACTTGCTTGGCAAGCTCAAGTTCCACTGTTCCTTTATGTTGATGTACTTTTTACCATGGATTAATAAAATGGCTCAATAATTTTATCGGCATCCATTGTGTTCTATTTGTGGCTGTGTGTATATTTCTATTTATTTTGCTACCCAAGTCTATTTATGCAATTTTAGCTAAAATATCCCATTTGGGATATTATAGTGGTATCAGAGCTTCGATCTTGGCTCAGCCTACATGTTTGCCATTTTCGGTTGCAACTATTTTGGTAAGAAGGGCCTACTCAGTCATTGGAGGAGGCTCATTTGTGGGAGCTACATTGGTGGGATTTTAGAGCTGGGGTGTTGGGAGATTGATAGGAGAGCCATTTGAGGTTGGCTAGGATTTTGGAGAGCTGTGATTGACAGTAGCATCTGTAGTTCCAGAAAACGAAATTAGAAGAGGGCCAAACTACAAAGGGTCATATTTTGAAGGTTGGAATTAGAGGAAACCCTTTCTGGGTTTTTCTGTGTTTTGGGCAAGGATCACCTTCCCAAATTCCTAGAATTTTCTGAGCAATTTTCAGTGGGTAAATCAAATGCCGAAGTCAGGAAGCAGTGTAGTCTTGGAGCAGCAGTGCAGTTTCTGGAGGAGTTTGCTATTGGAGCGGTTGGATTTGCTTGCACTCATCACCTGGTGCTTGTAGCTTGCCTTGTGCAAGTCCAGCTAAACCACCGTTACTTCCATATATGTCGTTGAAACAATGAAGTTTTTAAAACAACTCCTAAATCAACATAGCAGTGCCTCAGTGGGTTGTGATCTAAACCAAAGACCAAAAATATTAAAAAATGCAGAAGTTAGTTCCTTGAAACAAAACAACAGACCCTTCTCCAAGGAGGTACATAATTTGCTCCAACAAAGGCACCCAAGGAATTTACAAAAGGAGAGAGAAGTGGGAAATTGGCTTTATGGACTTGGGATGGACTTAAAGAATGGAAGATCAGAAAATGACTTTCCCATGTTGGAGAGACTGGAATCCTGTCTTTCAAAGATAGAACAATCTGATTGGAGTTTAAATTGGGCTTTGGAGCCATCTATGCTTGCATTGGCACAAGCTAGATTCTTGGAACATCCAAGTGAGAGAGTCAAGCTTATAGATGCCTCTTGTTTCAATGATATTTTGAGGATAACAACACCCTTCCCTCCCTACAATGATGACATTATGAAAAGAATTTTCAGACTAATAGTAGGAACCTTTCGGGATTTGGACAACTGTGCAGGCTCTACATTTGGGAGGAAGCTTAAGGTTTTAGAAGTCATGGCCATGACCCGGACTCATGAGATCATGTTTGACTTTGAGTGTGAAGGCTTGATTCTGCAGATGTTCCAATGCTTCTTCAGCATTAGGAGACATCATTTTGACACAGTCATAGCACACATGCAGTCCATCCTGTCGTCATGTATGGGAGTCCATGAGGCCATTTGCTGGGAGTTGCAGACTAGGTTGCTGAGCATTTGGAGGAGAGAGCAGTTGGTCTCACCTGCTGCTTATGAACTATGTCAAGGGTCAAGCAAAAACATTGAGCTTTTCAGAGACATTTGACTAGGAAGAGCCGTTCCGCCAGGATCATGCAGTAGAAATGAATTGAAGAGGAAGGGACTTTGCTTCATTTGCAAAGGACCATGGGGGCCTGATCACTCATGTTTGAGAGATGCAGATGAGGTGGCAGAGGTAGAGCAGGTAGACATTCCTTCTGTATGTCAGGATGAGGACTCTTCTCTAGATGAGTCCATGGGATCAGATGATGATGCTTCTATGGAGTGAGAGCAGTCATGTAGAGGTGATGACAGTAGGCCGGAGTAGTATTCTAATGTGCAGGGTGAGCAGTCAGGGGACTCTACGGTAGAGACTCTGGGTGATGAGTCACTTTTGACGGTTCAGCCAGAGTAGCATATGATGGAGCCTGAGTCAGCAGAGGAGGATACTATGCACATCATGCATGATAGTCCCTTGGGGGAGAGCCAGATGGAGGCTGACATCGAGTCTATGATGCGTATGCGGCTAACCTTATGGTCAACCATTGAGGAGGATCAGTTAGATGCACAAACATCGAGTACGGTGATAGCAGTTGCAGATCCATATCCTCCGGAGATGGTGGAGGTTGATGGGATAGTTCTGCAGGGGGCTAGTGGACAGTCGGAGCATTACATTCCCGATTAGGAGAGGGAGGAGTTGTTGGAGATGGTGGAGCATCCATCTGTGAGCCGACACATTGATGAGGTGACACATCGATGAGGTGTAGAGGATGTGCCATGCAAAATGGCTGCAGCCGTAGTACTTTCAGTGAGTAGCACTCTCCAAGAGTACATTGATGGGGCTTGCAACATATGTTGCCCGCTTTGGCTCTTTATAGAGAGAGGGGCTTCCTTCTACAGGCAGCTTTTGTTGGCAGACAGGGCAGAGCAGTGTGAGTTGATTACGGGCTGGCGACAACACTCCAGGCTTGTTCCGTATGCAGTTGTTGCTACATTGGATTCTTCTTCCAGGATGGATTGGTGGGAGATCATGAGTTGGTACCCTCTTGATGGTATGATATTCTTTGTAGGGAGCACAACGGAGCAAGGGCCTTTAGACATGACATATGATATAGATTCCAGTTGGTAGTGGGGCACAGATCGACATTTCTTCAACCTCCCATCCCGGTTTCAGGAGAGCAGGATCAACATTGCATTTAGTCAGGGGTTGGGTTGGAGAGAGGTGATGAGTTGGTACACAGTTGGTGGGGCAACTTACATCGTCATAGATACAACGCAGTAGGAGACGTGGTCTTCACCTCTTAGAGCATCAGTTATAGCCAGAGGCAGTGCGCAGTCGGAGCCATGGGACTTGGGCGATGATTGGCCATCGTGGCGTGGGGATTCGGGAGGATTGTTTGATGACAGGTACAATGAGAGATCAGTTTGGGATCTCGACATTGAGGGGTTTATTCTGGGTGGCTTGACACACGCACAAAGTAGCACCAGGAGGTTTGTATGGGATCCGGGCATTGGGTCTCAGTTGCATCGAGCCAACAGAGTGGCTCACATATTTGGATTGCTTGAGGGCAAGCAATCTTGGCGCGAAAGGTTTGTAATATTCTCTTTTTTGGTGTCACCTACGACAGGGTTAGGTTGGACTTCCAGAGTTAGGAGCAGACAGGTCATAGGTACAGATTGGTGCTATCAGCGGACTCGGGGGCTTTTTGGAGGAGTTTTGAGGAGTTTCCATGGTGTCCGGTGGCATTCGCTTGATATATTCCATCATTCGAGCAGTTTGGCTTTTGTTCCTGTGCATTTTGAAAACTTTCAGAAATTTGAGTTATTTGTGGGCTTAACTCAGCTGATTACGCTCAAAGTGGCATTCCAGGAGGAATACATGATGGAACACCTTAGTGTAATAGCTCATTGGAACCAGGACGAGGATACCTACAAGATGGGATGGTTGGGCATGAGTTTCAATGATCAGAGGAGACATGGTAGCCGATTTACTCTTTTTTTCATTAAAAATAAATATTTTAATAAGAGGGAAAAGTGCACCTTGAATAAACTAATAATAAAATAATGCTCTAGAAGGCTCCAAGAGATCTATAAAAGAAAGGGAGGAGGCCATTGAGGGATATCTTTGGATCATATCATTTTCTTGTATGAGAGGTTTGAGACGTGGTTCTCTACTTCAGCCGTAGCCCCAGGATGGAAACCCTCGAGTGATTTGTGAGTGTTGACTTAAAACCTAACTCTCTTTGAGGAGACTCCATTCAAATAAGTTGCATAGAGACTAAGGATTGGTGTGAGGATCATTCGGGGATCTTCAACTTGTGCTTCAAAGGGTTCGCTGGACAGCCTTTGTCGTAGCTGATTTGTAGCAATCTTCTTAAGTTTGTTATCTACACTGGTTCTAATTAGCCCAAGCTAATAGGAATATTTAAATTTTGTTTTATTTTCCATTTATGAATAAATGACTAATGGAGGACATGTAAAACTCCTTATATCAGTGAATAAATCAATGCTCAATGTAAACAAAGCTATATCTGAGCCATTTACATAAAATCCACTTGTAGGTGTGAAAGGGGTTTAAGCTATGAGACTGGGTCAACCTTGACCAAATCTACAATGTTGTCTAGATGCAATGTATCTCATAAAAGAATGTATCTCATAAAAGGACAACGTAGTTCTAGAAGGAGGACGTCATGTGAAAGGGGTTAAGTGATTCAAGATGGTTTAGGGTTTGGGCAAGCCCTCATCTTATAAAAGGAAGGAGAAGGAAGCTAGAGAAGGTTGTTGAATGTATTATGATTTTGGGGAATTATGTCTACTTAGACAAATTCTAGTTCTCTGGGCTTTTTAGCAAGAGACTAGTGAGGATTTCCTGTTGGGGGTTCTCCATCCTTCCATTGAGTAGCTCTTGGAGGGTTTTGTGCTTCTTTTCCACTATCTGAAATATGGCCAAGCTCCATCTCTCTTTAGCAGTGTAAATCTAGTAAGGGTTTCATTGTCTAAGTGAGCTGTGGCAAGTGGAACTCTAGATCTGCAAAGATCTAGCTTATATTGGAACCTCTTCCTAGTGAGTGTGTCTTTTAACCTCCAGGAAGAGTGCATCCATAGCTTGTGCTTTAGTATCAGATCTTGGCATCAGGCCAAATTTTATATTATCATCAACTGCACATTTTATCCCCTTGATCTGCGTAAATATTGAAGAGCAGAGTTGTAGAGGTTTTGGAGTTCTCCTGGAAGAGAGATCTCTAGTGGAAAGGATCCTTAATTTCACTATGGTAATCCATGGATTGGCTAAAAAATCCATGTAACCTTCAGATATGAGTTATTTTATGATGTATTTACTGCATAATTTCTAAATACTACTGCAGAACTGTGACTTAGATCTCAGATCTACTCACTTTTGTTGATCATTTGCTGAGATCCCCAAGGGGAGTGTATTATAAAGTCATTTAATAGATCTGTAATAGATCTACCATTTTTTATGTAGATATGTTCTAGATATAAAATGTAATAAAATTTTTCTTCAGCCTCCTGAAATTTACGATGTTAAGCTTCTTTGTTTCAATCCATTGTTGCAACACCTATTTGAGGCTTCTATCCATGTAATTGCCTGTATTTATCTTGTATATTGTATTGGCCATAGCATAGAATAGATTTACTGTTTCTCACACTCTTTTTATAACTTTCACCTTCATAAATCACGCTATCCATGCTTTAGTAAAATTCTGCATACTTCAAGTCATGGGGAATCAGGGTTTTTAAGCCTAGTTGGGATTGGAGGAACTGTTTAATATAGCTAGGATCATTTTTTTGACCTGAAATTTGATATGGGAGTCCCTCACGGCCTAAGATAAAATAAAATACAACCATTTCCCTTATTTTTACGCAGATTGCTAAATACACTCATTTTAGGGCCTAAATCACCACTTTTCCCCATCCTTTGTCAGTAGAATTAATATTCTTCTTGCTGCTGTACATAAAATTTTTGCTGAGGTGTTTCTAAACACATTTAAAAGTTATTAGCTTGCTGATACTCCAATATTGTGTTTTTATACTGCTGCAACCCTTCATTGGGAAATTTTCCGAAGACAACTAGGTGTGGGAGATCTATTTAACCCACCTAGAGTGATTTATTTTGAGCCTCCTCTTGGATTTCAGTATTATATACTCTGATATAAGGGATCCAAGGGCTGGTCTTGGTTTTTGAAGCACATATTCCTTGTGGCCATGCCGAGTTCGTCATTAAAAGGCAATCGTATTTGGAAGGTTACAACATCATCAAGGCCATTCATCGCTTGGGTTAGAGATAGATTTGGTTTTGCTCCGCTTGCTTGGAAAGCTCAGGTTCCACTGTTCCTTTATGTTGATGTACTTTTTACCATGGATTACTAAAATGGCTCAATGATTTTATCGACATCCATTATGTTATATTGGTGGCTGTGTGTTTATTTTATTTATTTTTTTGCTCAAGTCTATTTCTGCATTTTTAGTTAAAATATCCCATTTGGGATAAAAGCATCAATCTTGGATCAGCCTATGGGTTTCCAGTTTTCAGTTGCAGCTATTTTGGCTATTTTGGTTAGAAGGGCCTACGCAGTCATTGGAGGAGGCTCATTTGTGGGATTTAAGAGCTGGGGTGTTGGGAGATTTATAGGAGAGCCATTTGAGGAGGTTGGCAGGAATTTTGGAGAGCAGCGATTGACAGTAGTAGTTGCAGTGCTATAAAACGAAATTGGAAGAGGGCCAAACTACAAAGGGTCATATTTTGAAGGTTGGAATTAGAGGAAATCCTTTCTGGCTTTTCCGGGTTTCCTGAGTAAGATCACCTTCCCAAATTCCTATAATTTTCTGAGTAGTTTTCTTAAAAGGGGTAATCAGATGGCCGAAGTCGAAAGCAAATGTAGTCTGAGCAACAAGGCAGCTGAGGAGCTTGCTATTGGAGCAGCTGGATTTGTTGCACGAATACCCGAGACTTGTAGCTTTCCTTGTGCAAGTCCAACTAAACCATCGTTACTTCCATATATGTCGTTGAAACAATGAAGTTTTTAAAGCAAATCCTAAATCAACATAGCAGTGCCTCAGTGGGTTGTGATCTAAACCAAAGACCAAAAATATTAAACAATGCAGAAGTTAGTTCCCTAAAACAAAACAACAGACCCTTCTCCAAGGAGGTACATAATTTGCTCCAACAAAGGCACCCGAGGAATTTACAAAAGGAGAGAGAAGTGGGAAATTGGCTTTATGCACTTGGGATGGACTTAAAGAGTGGAAGATCAGAAAATGACTTTCCCATGTTAGAGAAAGTGGAATCCTGTCTTCCAAAGATAGAGCAATCTGATTGGAGTTTAAATTGGGCCTTGGAGCCATCTATGCTTGCATTGGTACAAGCCAGATTCTTGGAACATCCAAGTGAGAGAGTCAAGCTTATAGCTACCTCTTGTTTCAGTGATATTTTGAGGATAACAGCACCCTTCCCTCCCTACAATGATGACATTATGAAAGGAATTTTCAGATTGATAGTAGGAACCTTTCGGGATTTGGACAACTGTGCAAGCTCTACATTTGGGAGGAAGCTTAAGGTTTTAGAAGTCATGGCCATGAACCGAACTTATGAGATCATGTTTGACCTTGAGTGTGATGGCTTGATTCTACAGATGTTCCAATGCTTCTTCAGCATTAGGAGACATCATTCTGACACAGTCATAACACACATGCAGTCCATCCTGTCGTCATGTATGGGAGTCCGTGAGGCCATTTGCCGGGAGTTGCAGACTAGGTTGTTGAGCATTTGGAGGAAAGAGCAGTTGGTCTCACCTGTTGCTTATGAGCTAGCCCAAGGGCTAGTTGAGCAGAACATTGAGCTTTTCAGTAGACAGTTGACCAGGGAGGAGTTGCTCCAGTTTGGTGGATCAGGCAGCAAAAATGAGCTAAGGAGGAAGGGACTTTGCTTCATTTGCAAAGAACCTTGGGGGCCTGATCGCTCATGCTTGAGTGATGCAGATGATGTGGCAGAGGTAGAACATAAGGGCATTCCTTTTGTATGCCAGGATGAGGACTCTTCTTCAGGTGAGTCCACGGGATCATACGAGGATGCTTCTGGGGAGCGAGAGCAGTCGTGTGGAGATGATGACAGTAAGCCAAAGTTGTATTCTAGTGTGCATGGTAAGCAGTCAGGGGACTCTACGAGAGATACTCAAGGTGATGAGTCACTTGTGACGATTCAACTAGAGCAACATATGATGGAGCATGAGTCAGCACAGGAGGATACTATGCACATCATGCATGATAGTCCTTTGGGGGAGAGCCAGATGGAGACTCACATTGAGTCTATGATGGATATGCGGCTAACCTTGGCGACAACCACTGAGGAGGAGCAGTCAGATGCACAAACACCGAGTACAATGACAGCAGTTGCAGATCCATATCCTCTGGAGATGTTGGAGGTTGATGGGATAGTTTTGCAAGGGGCTAGGGGATAGCAGGAGCATTACATTCCCGATCAGGAGAGGGATGAGCCGTTGGAGATGGTGGAGCATCCATCTTTGGGCCGACACGTTGATGAGGTGCAGATAGATGTACATGCAGTCGACAGAGCTGCAGTACTTTCAGTGAGTAGCACTATCCAGGAGTACATCGATGGGGCTTGCAGCATATCTTGCCCAATTTGACCCATTATAGAGAGAGGGGCTTTCTTCTACAGGCAGCTTTCGTTGGCAAACAGGGCAGAGCAGTGTGAGTTGATTACGGGCTGGCAACAACACTCCAGGTGTGTTCCATATGCAGTTGTTGCTACATTGGATTCTTCTTCCAGGATGGATTGGCGGGAGATCATGAGTTGGTACACTCTTGATGGTATGATATTCTTCGTAGGGAGAACAGCGGAGCAAGGGCCCTTAGACATGACAGATGATACAGATTCTAGTTGGCAGTGGGGCATAGATCGACATTTCTTCAACATCCCATCCCAGTTTCAGGAGAGCAGGATCAGCATTGGATTTAGTCAGGGGTTGGATTCGAGAGAGGTGATGAGTTGGTACATAGTTTGTGGGGCAACTTACACCGTCATAGGTACAACGCAGCAAGAGACGTGGTCTTCACCTCTTAGAGCATCAGTTATAGCCAGAGGCAGTGCACAGTCCAAGACATGGGACTTGGGCGATGATTGGCCATCGTGGTGTGGGGATCCGAGAGGATTGTTTGATGACAGGTACAGTGAGAGATCAGTTTGGGATCCCGGCTTTGAGGGGTCTATTCTGGGTGGCTTGACACAGGCACATAATAGCACCAGGAGGTTTGTATGGGATCAGGACATTGGGTCTCAGTTGCATCGGGCCAACAAAGTGGCCCACATATTTGGATTGCTTGAGGGCAAGCAATCTTGGGGCGGAAGGTCTGTAATATTCCCTTTTTTGGTGTCACCTACGACAGGGTTAGGTTGGGCTTCCAGAGTTAGGAGCAGACAGGTCATAGGTACAGATTGGTGCTGTCAACAGGCTCAGGGGCTTTTTGGAGGAGTTTTGAGGAGTTTCCATGGTGTCCGGTGGCATTCGCTTGATATATTCCATCATCCGAGTAGTTTGGCTTTCGTTCCGGTGCATTCCGACAACTTTTGGAAATTTGAGTTATTTGTGGGCTTAACTCAGTTGATTACGCTCAAGGTGGCATTCCAGGAGGAATACATGATGGAACACCTTAGTGTAATAGATCATTGGAACAAGGACGAGGATACCTACATGATGGGACGGTTGAGCATGAGCTTCAGTGACTAGAGGAGACATGGTAGCCGATTTACTCTTTTCAGCATTAAAAATGAATATTTTAATAAGAGGGAAAAGTGCACCATGAATAAAATAATAATAAAATAATGCTCTAGAAGGCTCCAAGAGATCTATAAAAGAAATAAAGGAGGCCATTAAGGGATATCTTGGGATCATGTTATTTTATTGTATGAGAGGTGTGAGACGTGGTTCTCTACTTCAGCCGTAGCCCCAGGACGGAAACCCTCGGGTGATTTGTGAGTGTTGGACGAAAACCCAACTCTCTTGAGGAGACTTCATTCAGAAGTTTCGCAGAGCTTCAGGGACTGGTGTGAGGATCATTCAGATCTTCAACTTGTGCTTCAATGGGTTCAGTGACAGCTTTTTCCATAGCCGATTTGCAGCAGTCTTCTTGCCGAGCCATCTACATCATTGCCAGTGTCATTCATCAGTTGGGCCAGAGATCTTTCTAGGTTTTGCTCCACTTGCTTGGCAAGCTCAAGTTCCACTGTTCCTTTATGTTGATGTACTTTTTACCATGGATTAATAAAATGGCTCAGTGATTCTATCGACATCCATTGTGTTATATTGGTGGCTGTGTGTTTATTTCCATTTATTTTGCCGCTCAAGTCTATTTCTACATTTTTAGTTAAAATATCCCATTTGGGATATTTACATTTAAATATGTTTGTAATGGTGAATGTCTCCTGAACATGTGATCTCTATCATGTAACTATTTTACTATTAAGAAAAATGAATGTAATAAATATGAAGTAAATTTCTATTAGGAATGCGACTTTTTAAAGGATAGTTGTCTTTTTTCTATTCCTAGAAAGTAGTTTCAGTTATGTTAGGTGTCAAAGTTAGAGTTTGAGGATCTAGCCAGTTGGGCAGATCATTTGCAATGTAAAGAAAGTCTATTTATAGACAGAACATCGAATAGAAAGGGGTTGGATAATATTGCACCAAATTGCTACTTGTTATGTTTTTCCATTTTCAGTAATATACAGTGACATTTTACTTCTGGACCTGAGATTCTAATGAGGTGTTTAATGGTTTGTTTCTCTATATATTTTGTCTAATCACCTGCAGTGAGTTTTATCTCTAATTACTCAGAATTCATGTTATCATGATCTGACTTACTTTAGAGGTTAAATTGTTGTGTTTTCGTTATGTTATGCATATGTAACATCCTTATTAAAACCTCTATTTTCCTCAACTTCCATGAGAAGAATTAATGTCATTAAGTTCACTGATTTTGACCCCATAGCCCAATGGTAGCAAGATTTTTATTTTCAACCTACAATCAATCAAAACCAAGTTACAGTTCATAGAGTTAGCCATCTAATAGTATTTCCATTGAAAATCATAAGTCCCCTTTGAGAGAGCACTCTCAAATTGAAGATGCTAATCTTCAGTTAGAATTGGTTTGATAGAGTTAGATTAAGTTGATTTAGGAGTATCCTATCAAGATCAATTTGGTGATAACATTTTGGTGCATCTGTCGGGAGTCTGAAGACATATTTCTCGAATTTTTTGTGCAAACAGTGAAGCTAAAATCTTGTAGGTAGCAAAAGCTCAGAATTTTTTCGAGGCTGTGGAAACTACCTTGGTGACTCCAGTACAAATTTTCATGCTTAAAGGTGGCTTCAAGATAAGATATACAAGGATAAATCCAGATCCTTACCCACCTACCATTGTGGATAATTTAGAGAGGATTCTCAGAGGCATTGAAAGCAGCTCTTCAAAATCAGGTATTTCATCACACTCAAGAGCTTTTTCCTCTGAAATTGTTCGATGTCCTGAAGATAAGAAATTTGATGATAAATTTTAGGAATTTTTGTTTAGGTCTAAGAGTGAAAATGAATTAACTGAGATAATTCTACACCTGCAAAGACTAGGTATTGATACCTCAACCCTAGTAACCAAAAAAGAAAAAGAAGAATTCTGGGAAACAGTCACATCAGAATTGATGTTAGAGAGGGAGTCTTTTGAAAAGTTAAAGGAGTTAGACCCATTTGAATTCTTGTTGAGAAGAAAATCTGGTATACCTTTTCCTGAGTGGAGTTCATTTGTATCTGGACTACAAAGACCAACTACACCACCTCCTAATAGCTCATCTTCTCATACTTTTTTTCAAATAAATACCACAGTCCCTGCCATTATGGCTGGAAACTTTCCACCTCCACCTCATCCTATTGCACCTACAATATATTCCCCACTTTTCCTCCTATTTATTCTTAATGCCCTCCCAAGTAAATACTCAGCTAGAATTAAAACCTGGGGGAGTGAAGAAGAAATAACAATTGAGGAACATGTGGACCAATTCAATGATTTCATAGACAGAGAGGAAGTAGACCATGAAGATGTTAAAATGAGACTATTTGCTCAAATTTTCACTGCTGAGGTCAAAAAATGGTTTAAATCCCTAGCTCTAGCAAGCTTGCATAATTGGAATCAATTTGAGGATAGTTTTTTGAGAAAATGGGGGAATAGAACAAACCCTGTGTAGGCCCTGACTGAATACAATAGTTTAAAAAGAGCCTTAGATGAATCTATCCAAGATGTATCTAAGAGGTTTAACAAAGTATACAATTCTATACCTTCTCATGTTAAACCTCCCCTAGGAGCTGCTCAATTACGCTATGCAGTGGCATTTGATTATGATTTCTCCATTCTTCTCAAAGAAAGAGAATCTACTTCTCTAGAAAAAATGAAGAATGATGTTGTAAAGGTAGAAGTGAACATGATAATAGTTAAGAAGTCTAATATGGGTAAAACAAAACTAAAATAAGAAGAAAAGCCTTCCACCTCAAATGATAAGTTTGATTCTATGATGAAGACTATGGAGAAAATCATGGATAGACTTGCCCTTGGAAATTCCTCTTCACCTCCTGCACAACATGATCCATAAATTAGATATCCATAGTTTAGAAGGCCTCAGAATCAGAAAAGACAAAGAGAAAACATAAATCAACCTGATCCTCAAGTGAGGCCTCCTTTTCAGCAGAATTTGATTGATGAAGAAGAAACTCATCCCGAAATTCAAGAAGATACTATCCTGCCTAGATTAAAACATGTCTGGGATGTTTCTGACCAAAGAGGAGCATGATGAGTCTGATCATGATTTGAATAAGGGTGAGGGACAATCTAACTATCTTAATGGTTATCAACATGCTATATTTGAGATGCAAAATCAATACAATCTTAGAAACCGAAATGTTCCCATCACTACAAATAAAACACATCCACAGAAGGATGCTCCTAAATCACCTAAGCCTAAAAAGGACCCACCACTTCCTCCCCCTGTCAAAGAGAGTGAAAATATTAATTTTGTTTTCAGTTTGGAGAATGAGATATCTAAAATTAATATTCTTGATCCCTTTGGAGAAATTCTCAAGGTAAATGAGTAGAGAAGAAAAATTGTGAAAATTTTGAATTCTCAACCAGGAGCTTCAAATATACTTAATATACAAGAATACCATCCTACCATCTACTTGGGACCAAGATTGGAAGATGAGAAGAATGAAAAAGTACATCCTTTCTATGTCAGCCTTCGTTCCATGACATGACCTTACACAATGCCATGTTGGATTCAGGGGCTTCTCATAACCTTATGCCTAAGGTGATTATGGAGAGGATGGGTTTGGAGATGACTAGGCCATACAAGGATTTATTTTCTTTTGACTCTAAAAGAGTCAAATGCATAGGACTGATAAAAGATGTTGTTGTTGGCCTAACACAAGTGCCTTCCAAGACAGTGGTAATGGACATTGTGGTGGCAGATATTCCACCCAAGTTTGGCATGCTCTTATCCAGATCTTGGGCAAAAAAAATCAAAGGCGCCATGCAGATGGACTTGACATATGTCACCATTCCTATTTTTGGTGAGTAGAGAATATTGTATAGGGAGAGTAGGATGGCCTACATGGTAAGCAACAAGGATAAGCTTCAAAATTTTCCCATTTATGCTGTTGAAACTGAATTAGGATCATTAATTCTTTTCAATAAGCTAAATGATGAAGAAGAAAGTGAAGGGAAAGCAGCAATTCAAAAAATTGAAAATCAGCAAGTTGAAAGTCAAGATGTAATATTCCTAAACTAGAAGACAGCTAATTGGAATATTAATTTTTGATTTTTCTCTTAGATAGAGGAATAGGAGGGTATGGAGACCCATAAATCTCCTTATAAGGAATTAAAGACACTTCTAGTGTGAATCGAGGTCATATAAAAGTCTTAGGTGTGAAAGGGGCTGGAGCATGTTGAATAGGTCAACTTTGACCAAATCAAACAACGATGTTGTGGAGGAGTGGCATTAATGGTGAGACAATGTAGTTTTAGAGGGAGATTGATTGCATGATGATGAAAACCCTAATGAGTGGGACCCAAGGTGAGAAGGCTCACATTGTTTATAAGGAAGAGGATGGTAGCCATATGAGGTTAGATTATGATTATTATTTTGATATGTCTGTTTAGATTTCTTGCATTCTTCAACTGTTTAGTTGATGTTGCTGTGTTGTTTAGCACTGGGTATTTCTGAGCGGGAATCCCATATCCTTTCTTGAGAGGCCTCATGGAGGAGAATTGTATTTTATTTCCACACTCAGGCTTGAGGCCAAGCTTCATTCTACAGCTACAGCATAGTTTCTAAAGAAACCCACTTTTTGAGCTAGTTTTTCATAGGAGGAAGGATTCCCTCTCTTGGGAGATCATCAAGAAGGGATTCTGAGCACATTTTAGATCTTTGGCACCAGGCCAACCTATTCCCATCATTTAAAATTCATTTTCAGTCTGGAATTGTGTTATCCTGGAGGGCAGCTTTAGGGGAGGATCTATTGGCTCTTTTGGAGTGTTTTCTGTTGGGTGAAGGGTTCAGCCTTTCATTGGAGGATATCTACATCAAATCCATATTATTTTCAGCCTTCTATTTCAATAGCTTTAGTTTCATTGATACTCCATCCCTAGGGTTGTGGATCACCGTTTGTATTTGGGTGTATTTCCGGAAACCCTTCTCAGGTTCTATTGGAAAGGTGTCTAGGAGGCTAGATCTTCACTCCTAGCATCGTTTGAGCTATATAACAGTAGATCTATATTGATCTATCATTTATATAGCAGTTATGACCTAAAAATATGCTATCATGGCTCATGGCACTTGTATGGAAATATTTTTTCATGTATTGACATATTTTCTTAGAGGAGGCTTGTTTTGTATTGCTTGAGTGACTGGCTCCTCGAGATCTTGTGCCTATTATTTGATGATATGTTTAATAAGATGGCTGTAAATTTGTCTCATATCATAGTGTGTTGATTTATTTATTGTTATTTCCATTATTGTTTTCATATATTGCTGCTTCCTCATTTGGGAATATTATAGTGGTATCAGAGCATAATCTTGGCTCAGCCTGTGGATCGTAGACATTATGCTATTGGGAGATTAAGAAGAAGGAGAAAGATATCAGGATGATGGAAAGAATGAGTTTTATCTCATCTCTTTTCAGAGCTAAGAAGGACCTCACCAAGGAGGTCAAGCAAAGAAAAATGGAGAAAAGAAGTGAAACCACACTAGGGTTTCAAGATGAGGAAGGTCCATGTACTTCCTATCAGCAAAAAGAAGATCGGGTATTGCATAGAGCTCCAAAGAAACATGCTGTGCCCTTTCCTTTTGAAGAAAAGAGGCATGAAGATGGAGGAAACTTTGATCATGAGATTCTAAGTGAGTATCTTGCAGAATATAAGTATCAACCTAGAGCTTTCAAGGAGAATCTAACTCTCCCACATTTCATTCATCTCAAAGAATAAAGGAAACCTTGCAGCATTAGAAGAAAAGAGGGCAATAGATTTCTATTGTCTGCCTTTGATGGGTCATCCATATGCATAGCAAGGGCTTGGGGAATGAAGTTGGATGCATTTTTTATATTACATCGAGTAGTAGAGAAAGAAGTTGTTGAGATTGCAGCGCTGCACCTTGAGGGTGAAGAAAACATTTGGTGGTTCAGCCATTTGAGTCTGCAAAAGTGATTGCATATGCATATTTTACTCAAAGATTGATCAAGAAGTTTGAAAAGAAGGAATCAGAGGAGAAGAAGCCTTCACCACCACTTGCTGCAAGACCACTTTCATAAGGAGAAATAACCCTTGCATCTTTGCAAAGTGGTCTTGATCCCTTGACATATAGATTCTCATGCACTATTCTGGAGATGAATGAGGAGGAGGAGACTTGTACTAGGACTGATGTATCCATGGAAGAGCAACCACCATCATCAGTAGTTGGGGAAGTCGTCACATCGAAAGGAGGAACCCTTGTAGTAGTACAAGATGTTCCCAAGATTTACCAAGGTATGCACTTATTTCCATTTTCTATTACTTCATAACATCATATGGAGGATTTTGTGAATATACCTTTGCATGACTTGGGGTCAAAGTATATTACTAATTTGGAGCAGCAAAATATCACTGCGCTGAGGACCCTTGATTTTTTCAAGGAAGAGATATACAGTCATCCTAGTATATCATTATTGATCTGCACACAACTCTTGGGGTTGGAGTGTAGAAATTTGGAGGATGGAAGGGACATTGTCCTGAGCAGAGCAATGCAGAACTATGTGTTCATCATTGAGCATAATCTTGAGACAGCACATGCACAATCATGGAGATAAACAACGCTATCATTGAGAAGCAGTGATGAGTTGGAGGCACAAACATTATTGGAGAATTCCAATTACCTTTCTACATGCATATTAGAGGATAGGTAGATGATTGATGGAGGGCATCTTATGAGGGATGACATATTCCATTATTATGATGGGTACTTCTTGATGAGAATTTCACATTTTGATGAGAAGTTCTTGCATACACCTTATTTGGATCCTTATGGGGTCAACTTGGTCATTGATGAGTGGTCTTCATTTGGATATCTCTAGGAGATTGCATTTCAACATCCCATGAAATGAAAAGATAGAAAGCTTTCTTGGGAGGAGGATATTCTCCATTGGAGAAATACCAATTTTGAGCATGATGATAGACACTCACCATTGGTTGGATGGGTGATGTTGATGGGCAGGAGGATGGAAAGCCACTTGTAGATCTATGACACAGGGCAGCAAGAGGCAAGGCTGTGTTGGTTACTCTTGAAAGAGTTTGGTAATCATATGACACATTCTATCTCAAAGAGTAAATTGGTGGATGGAAATTGGCATGGCACTTACATCATATGCCAGCAAGGAGTTTGGGTGTATTGGGGTGATGTGATATATTTCATGTTAACCATCATGTTTTTGCTCCATAGTTTATATGGGGATGGTGTGGGGAGGCAACAAGAGTTTTTTTTTCTTTGGATGTTCTTGGAAGAGGATGGACTGATTTCCTTCCATAATTTTCATAGTGTTGCAGGAGTACGTGACGGAACTATCATGGTGCAAAGGGGCTACTCCTTAGCCTTGGAGGATCAGGAGGTACTTCTATTTTGGAAGGAACCTCCCATATATAACAGCATTATGGTATATGACTTTGACATTTTGCATGTCAAAGAATGGAGCTATGAGATGACTAGAGCCTTGTTACAAAGGCCAATAGCACTGTCACTGTTATAACATTAATTTTCACCCTTATGTGATTCATGATTGTCTCTTTGGCCTTGGGCACCCATTCCCACAGACTTGAATAAAGTTCATGAAAAATAGTGTTTAAAATCCCATACGCGGATATGCCTAGACTTTTCCGCTTGTATACGCGAGTCCAGACATACTTTTATGTGTATGCCATTAAAATCATTAAAAAATATATAAAAATCCCTATTTTCGAGGCTGGGTTGATGGTTATTCCATTAATTCAACCACCCCAGCCCGTGGCCAACTGTTTCCAACTGATTGAAACTACTTTGAGGGAGTATAAAAGTCCCTCATATGCATGGCCTAAGGGAGGGAGGAAAATTATAGATATATACTTTGTTGGAGCCCAATTCAAGTCTATTTTCCCGTGCCTCCTGCACTTCCTAGATTTTGACAGGAAACTCTTATTTCCTGGAGATGTTCATCAACTTATATTTCATCTCATGTGCACAAGTCTTGAAAGAATCCTAGCGAGGCAAGGGTGGAATGGATCCGGACGACGGTCTGTTCGAAGATCGTGGAAGGATTCAGGTGATCTCTCCACCTTTCTATTATTGTACATGCTGTTCGTAATGAAGAAGAACCATCTTGTTTCCGAATTCACATGTTAATATCTGCTTGCATATGTGAAAATATTTTTAATTAAACATTTATTATTGTTTATATGATGTTTCACATGGATTACACTGACATTTAGGAAAGATATATGTTGTACAACTATATTTCTGTGCATGTCTCTTCTTGATTTCCAGGTTGAAGAGGAAGAAGAGTTGCTGGGGGTTTGGACCCTACAGGATCTACATCAAACGTAGGATCTACGGGTGAGTTCTACAATCTATAATATCTAGTTTTTAGCATACAATTTTGATTGTGTGAGTCCTTCTTGAATAGCATGCCCCGATCTGTGGAGGTTTTTGACCCAACGACCTCTAGGGATTTATTTCCCGAAACAGTCACTTGGGGGCTTGGGGTTGTTGATGGATTCTTCCTAGGATCACTTCACATATGATTCACTTGATGAACAAGTAGGAGATGAGAGTGATGGAGTAGTGGGTGGAGACATCTATTACCATGATATGATCTTCTTGACTTGGATTTCCAAGCATAAGAAGAGAGATCTTCATGTAGCATATAGTTCATTCATCTTCATGGAAGTATGACATACCACTATGGAGGGCTCATTCATGGGTCTTGTTATCAGTTTTCTCTCAGTACATGGCAAGACATATGTTTTTGCATTTATTGATCATCTAACACAGTATTTTCATTCTCTTACCATCTCTATACAATGCATTTCTCCACAAGAGGGCAAGCCTCTATTTGGGTTTCATGGTCATTTTTGGACCAAAATCTATGATGGAGATAGCCATTTCTTGTATGGATTTGGGTACGTGTTTTATTATTTCCTGTACACTCAGTTGATATACAATGCCATTTAATTCACGATCTGAATGTGAACAAATAAAGTGCTTAGGAAGTTTGATTAGTTTGTCCTTTAGATTGATTGTTAACTGAAGTAAGATTTATTTGAAAGATGAAATAAACTAGCAGAATTAAATGAATTAAATAACAACAATAAAAAAAGAGAAGAAGATGCAAATAGTTAATGATGGAGTTCGTCCCTAGTGGACTACATCTCTGTGTCCGCTTTCAAGTGGGCGTCCGTTTTTATTAGGATTGATCTTGAGGAATATATTTACACATAAATAAGATAGAATGATTTTCCTTGTAGGCACTTCTGAACTCCCTAGACATAAAGTACTCTCTCTCACCTTTCCGACGCCTGTATCTGCGCTCAATTCCGACACTCGACGGCTGAGCAACGCTGTAAACAAATCTGCCTATGTCCTTCTGAAACTTAACTCCAAATACACACAATGTCCTTATTCAAAAATCTGTCATGGTTTATAAAGAAATAATCGAACCTTCATTTTCCTCATTTAGGATTTGGTTGAACAAAATTGGGGATTAAGGTCTCGAATCATATCTTTTTAATTAACTCCTAGGTTTAAGTGATAAACCTTAGCGCTGATTTAAATGAAAAACCCAAATATAAACCATATAATAATTTTTTAGCTCGACAGTTAGGCTAACCGGGCAGAAATAGTTAATGTTTGGCATGTGAACAGGCGGAAATCCCTCGGCGGTTGCGTTCAGGTCATCAGTCCGGCGGTCAAGGTAACACATGGCGGTAACAGTCTTATCTATTCACATAACATTTAACCCGATGGATTTTCTGCGTTTACAACTGTCACCCGTCATATTTTATGTCGCGGTCTCAGACCCATTCACATGGATAAAAATTATCTCCGACACAGTTTCACCTTGCGGTTAGAAAGTGTTGTGTAATCATTTGTTTTATGGGTTTATATTAAAGTATTTTTTTTTTTATATCACCGAACCTTTTGTATTAAGGTTTATGTATATGTTTTATAACATAGATTTTTAAGATATGTTTTGCGCTAGGAATTTTTACATAGGTTTTGGGTTTAGGAATAGGAATAATGTTTATTTGTTTAGGTTTTAGGCTTAATTCTTAGGTTTTAAATGCATAGTGCTAGGTGTTAGGTCTTAGCACTTAGGTGTTAGGTCTAGGACCATTACATCAAATTAAACCTCTACAAGCCATGAACCTAACCATGATCAATTTTGAGGACATCTTCTTCAGACGACACTTGCGAAACTGAAGGAACTGGCGGATTGGAGACTGAATCGAACGTCGGTTGTACTTGAAACTCTATCAATCTGTAATGATCAAGATCCTCCTAGATCAATCCTCTCCACTTGAAAGCTTTTGGACCACAAAATATTGATTTTAAGTAGACAATAAGTGAGAATATAGCTCTCTCACTTTCATCTTGACTTTGATGAAAAACAACCATACCTGATCGTCGACCTGAAACTAATGCTTATCATGGCACAATTTGATCCTGACTTGACTCAATGCTTGTAGTAGCACATAAAAATGTAAGGCTTGATTGTAAGCTTGATACACATAAGTTAAAATTTCATCCCACAACTTAGGATTTTTATTATAGTTAACTCGAAGAATATGTATCCTGGTCCTCTTCACCATTTCTGTTTGTCCTTGAACCAAATCCATGCTAGCCCATGGTTGCAAAGGAACTGGAAGTGGCATGTGCAAACCAATATTTCTATTGCATGGCTTGCTTGTCGAACACATTACACATATATTTATGTACTTCACAATTGTTTCATACATATGAGGCTAGTAATAATGCTTTTGACTTTGTGTCGTAGTATTTCTTACGCCGAAATATCCTGTAATCCGAGAAAGATGAACTTCCTGAATAACCTGCACTCTTTCTATTTGAGCATCATGAGTTAGTGATTCATAAGCATCTTTGAAATCATCATCAGTTCTATAATTTTCTACATAACTTTCATGAACCAATGAAATTTTATGCAGTACTATTGAAGCATTCAAAGACAACATATCAACTACTTTACTTGTTACACCTTCCTTGTTCTTAATTACTAAGTGAATTTGCTGAAGAAATCCCATCCAACTGTAGTGAGATTATTGCAACTCAGTATATGACTGAAAGTATTGAAGCAGCTGATAATCTATGTGAATCGTTGTTTCCATTGCATAACCTTTAACATCTATTTTAACTTCATGTGGCTGATGATGATCTAACAAAACTGAGATTGATGTAGTGAATATTTTCTGCTTAACTGATTTTAAAAATTTGAAATTGACACACATTCCCCATGTCCCGTTTTGCTTATGAGCCAAAATTATGGGTGAAATGTATGGAGTTAAACTGTGTCGCATTAATTCTTTTCCAACCTTCCCTGGAATTTGTTGCTTTATTTCTTTATACTCTATAATTAACTTGTGACACATTCCATTATTAGAGGCATTAGACAACAACTGCATCTCATGTGATATTTCCTTTTTATGAAGTAGATGTTTTGGTTCTTTAACTAGATCTTGAAATGAATCTACCTTCTTAAGAAAATTACCTTCATACTGAAATTCACAACCTGAACAAGTATCATTAATATCCTTATGTTTCTCTTTTATCGACATGAGTATGTATCTCTTACTTGAACTAATTAAGCTCTTCATCTGATTAGCATTGATTAAATTCAAGTGATTTTGAGTTTTATGTGCTCGAACGAAGTACTTAATCCCATATTTCATGAGATGATACATATGTTCCTTTCTATAAAATACTGCATCACGATCATAGAGATAAGGGCTACCTAAGAAAATTCCACAAATGTATAATGGTATCACATCTAGATCCACTTCATTGATATAGTTAGCTTTGATTGCAAATTTTAACCGAAACTGTTTGGTAACATGAATTTGAGATTGTTCCTTTAACCACGCTAAAGGATATGCCTTTGGATGATTATGTGTTTTCAAATCCAATTGTTTAACCAATGACTCAGAAATCAAATTTTCCTGTGATCCCGTATCGAACAATGTATCTATATTAGTATGCTTTGAAGTTACCCTTATATGAAATAACTCAATTATTTTTCCTTTATTTAACTGTGTGACATTAGAAGAAGCAGAAATACTAGCTTCAGAAATTTTACCTGTTGTAACCATAGCAGTGATTTTTCCTTCATCACCTGAATCAGATTTCAATTCCAAGCCTTTTTGGATTGCTATTTCAACCTTCTTTTCATCCTTCTTCATTTGGAACTTCTTTGGCTTTAGTTACGGATGAAGTTTCCAACACCTAGCTTCATCATGGCTGATCCTTTGGCAATGTGTACAAGTAGGTCTATCATCTTCCTTCTGAGCTGTGGCAGTCTTCTTTCCCTTTGAATTGCCCTTCTTTTTGCTATCTTTGGTTTCCATCTGCTTGGATGTCTTTGCTGTAAACTTGAATGGTCTACCACCTGATTCGACATGAATAACTTGAACACAAACTTCATCAAAATAATTAGGATTGAACATTAACAATGTATGCTGCAAATATGAATGAAAACTTCCGATATATTTCAACAAAGTTTCTTTTGTGTCCAAATAAATACCCAGTGCTAATGCTTTCTTTCTGAATTCCTATGTGAACTCTTGAAAATTATGTCCCTTACCTTGTCGCAAGCGTTTCCAATCAATTACAACTTGTTGTGTGTGACCCAACGGATAGAATTGTTTCTTTAGAGCTTTAATAAACTTAGTCCATGAGGTGATAACTTTTCCTTTGCGCTTTAAATCTATCTGTGTCCTACTCTCCCACAAAATCAAAGCAGTACCCCCTATTCTAAGAGTAGATAATTGGATCTTTGTCTTATCATCAGTAATATTTTGAATACGACAATAGACTTCTATCTGTTTTATCCAATTATCTAGTTTCTCAGGGTTTATTTCACCATTGTACACAGGTAATTCGAACTTAACATCAAGTTTCAATAGTGGAATCTTAGGTTTCTTTTCTTTTTTTGATTCAGTACTAGAAGTAGAAGAGGAAGAAGAAGACGATGGAGATGACGGAGGAGAAGGATATTTATCTACCTTGCCCTTACCCTTGTCCTTCCTTGATGCCTTTGATGATGAGGCTGCATATCTCTTCTTTTTTTCTTCATATAATTCTTCCAACATTTGATGCATGTTTAGAAACATCTGATGGATCTGATTCTCATCCATGGGTTTCATTTCAGTAGCTTTAGGAGTCTCAACGGTCTTAGTTCATGTCATCATAGATTGATGAATGAATTTCCTCTTTCTAATCTCTGGATCAAATTCCTCAAGCTCGCCTTTTCCATGTTGCAATCCCAACCTGGTTAACATCCATTGAAAAACAAACTACAAAGCACAACCAGCTCTGATACCAAAAATGATCTGAATGTGATCGAAGAAAGTGATTAGGCAGTTTGATTAGTTTTTCCTTTAGATTGACTATTAACTGAAGTAAGCTTTATGTGAAAGATGACATAAACTAGCAGCAATAAATGAATTAAATAACAACAATAAATAGAGAGAAGAAGATGCAAAATGTTGATGACGGAGTTCATCCCTGGTGGACTACATCTCCGAGTTCATTTTCAAGTGGGCATCCGTTTTTATTAGGATTGATCTTGAGGAATATCTTTACACATAAATAAGACAGAATGACTATGCTCGTAGGCACTTCTGAACTCTGTAAATAGAAATTACTCTCTCTCGCCTTTCCAACGCCTATCTTTGCGCTTAATTCCAACACCCGATGATTGAGCAAGGCTGCAAACAAATCTTCTTATGTCCTTCTGAAACTAAACTCCAAATACACACAATGTCCTTCTTCAAAACTCTGTCATGGTTTATAAAGAACTAATCAAACCTTCATTTTCCTCATTTAGGATTTGGTTGAACAAAATTGGGGGACTAAGGTCTCGAATCATATCTTTTTAATTAACTTCTAGGTTTAAGTGATAAACCTTAGTGCTGATATAAATGAAAAACCCAAATATAAACCATATAATAAATTTTTAGCTCGACGGTTAGGCTAACCGAGCAGAAATAGTTAACGTTCGACAGTGACAGGCGGAAATCCCCCGACAGTTGCGGTCAGGTCATTAGTCTGGCAGTCATGGTAACACTTGGCGGTAACAGTCTTATCTGTTCACATAACATTTTAACCCAACGAATTTTCTGCGTTTACAACTGTCACCAGTCATATTTTATGCTGCGGTCTCAGACCCATTCACATGGATAACAATTATCTCCGACACGGTTTCACCTTGTGGTTAGCAACCATTATGTAATCATTTGTTTTATGGGTTTTATATTAAAGTTTTTTTTTTAATCACCAAACCTTTTGTATTAAGGTTTTTGTATATTTTTTATAACATAGATTTTTAAGATATGTTTTGTGCTAGGAATTTTTACATAGGGTTTGGGTTTAGGAATGAGACTAATGTTTATTTGTTTAGGTTTTAGGCTTAATTCTTAGGTTTTAAAAGCATAGTTCTAGGTGTTAGGTCTTAGCACTTAGGTGTTAGGTCTAGGACCATTACATAAAATTAAACCTTTACAAGCCATGAACCTGATCATGATCAACTTTGAGGACATCTTCTTTGGACGACACTAGCGAAACTGAAGGAACTGGAATATTGGAGACTGAATCGAATGTCGGTTGTACTTGGAACTCTTTCAATCTGTACTGATCAAGATCCTCCTGGATCAGCTTACTAGTATATTATATGACATGCACAACTAGAAAATATCTTGGAGACAACTTGCCACATCATATTCTGAAACTGCAGTTGGTAAAACTACGCTGTAACTACTTGAGAAAATGTTAGTACCTTCCAGCACTGTGTAAAACCTTCAGTACTTCTCTCATTTGGATTCCATATGATGATAATGTCATATTATTTTCATATGGGATGATTTGGGCAAGAACCAAAGAGTGGATCTTTGAGGATCCTATTTTCTTTCTGCTCCATGAAGGCAACATTATTGTAGCCCATATTCAGCAGCAACTCTACACTTATCATCAGTGGAGAGAGAGACAACGTGGGATGGACAATTTTATCCATCATATTCAGCTATGCAACCCACCTTCTTTGTAGGAGCCTAAAGTGGAGGAGATGCTTCAGGAGTTACCATGTTGGAGGGTGACTCACTTTTTGTAGCTTGGGGATGGAGGCTTCACATGGGGATGATGGTTCCCAATATATTTTATATTCCATGCCTCAAGAAGGCCTCTAAACCACATACAGTTTCTTCCAAGTATATTCCACTTTTTCATGATGTGATCCATTTGGATTTTTCACCAAAGGCATAATTATACACATGGGAGGAACAACTTGAGGACATATTGATGAGAGAGCATCTTGTTATTTTGGGGAACTTATCACTTGAGGATGATACAGGAGGAAGAGGAGAGGCTCTTCAGTTCTATCCTTGCATTTTATTGAGGACAAGCAACATTTGGGAGGGGAGGACTATAATATTGTAATATTCCTTTTCAGGAATTTCTGCAATATCTCCAATGAGGACGTTGTATAAGGAAAAACATGCAATAAAAATACAGAAAAAGACTTAGATCCTCTTATATATGCTTTATTTAGCTTAAATATGAAATGGAATTAGAAACAAATCATCCTAGCTACTTTAAACAGATCTCCCCAACTCATATATGCTCAAAAACACCCCACTCCCACAATTTCCCAAAATAGAACTGCTGAAGACTGCAATAGCATAATTTTCATTAGGGTATCTACAGAAATAGATGGTTTATTAAATATATGGAACTTTCATTAATCATGAGATTAGAAATAAGAGGTTATACCCCTTTTACAAGCAGATTAGAACATCTCGGCAAAGGTTTCCGGCAAAATAACAACATAAAATGCAGCACTGCATAAAATAACGTTATGCGCAACAAATTAGTATTAAAAAATGCTAAAAATGATCTGAAATAGATGAATGGTACATAAATTGGCCCAAGGCCTCCTTCAATAGCCCCCCCGGAGTGAAATAGACACCTCCTCCCCTGAAACAAGCACAAAATAGGAGGGTTTCACCCAGCTACTACTGGTACTGTAGAAATGACGTAGTTACTGGAAGTGACTACACTGTTTATGTTTCAGAATGGACATCCTCAAGATAAATTATGAAAATTAAGCTCAGGACCTCCTCCTTAGATCTCCCAATCAGTTAGACCAAAGGTGAAGATGTAATTCCCGCATGAGAATTCTTTGCACTAAACAGTGCTACAACTCTGGCTAAACAGTTGAAGCTTGCAATCAATGAAAATACCAAAACAAAGATGAATACTGAATGCTTTCCTTGCTACTATCTCCTTCTTCTTATCCTTGGTGAGATTCCTCATCCCGGACCCCACTCATTGATGATGTGACTTCCTTTTGAAGATTCCCCTTTCAAAACTGTGCTACCCTAGTTGGTTTCCCTCCTCTTGTGACAGTTCTGTTGACTTGGTCAACTGGATCTAGCTCATTGCTTTACCCTTCTTTCACACCAAAGTGGCTTTATTTTGTCCTCCTAATCCAATCCCTTTTCACACTAGGATATTGTTTATTGTCTTCCCTACTTTTTATTTAAAAAATGGAGCAGTTTAATATTCCAAGTAGTAGTGGCTAATTGGGAATATTACATTCCTCCCCACTCAAAAGTTGCTTGCCCACAAGAAATAGTAAAGAAGGATGCTGCAAAATCTTCTCTCCCTCCCAAGTGGCATCCTCATCTGGTAGATTCCTCCATCGAATTACATATTCCTTGATGACTATGTTTCTCAGCTACCTCTCCCTTGTGTCTAAGATTGCTTTTGGCTGTAAGATTAGGTGGCCCTCATAATCAATAGGGGGGAGATACATGTTGGCAACTACATTCCTCCCAATGGCCTTCTTGAGGCAAGAGACATGGAAGATATTGTGGTTCTTTCTCCCCTTAGGAGGCTCCAACTCATATGCTACCTTACCGATACATTTGATCACCCTGTATGGCCCATAGAAATGTTGTTTGAGCTTCTCAGCTCCCTTCTCCTTGAGTGTGGACTGTTTGTAAGGCTGAAGATGCAGATAGATAAGATCTCCCACCTCAAACTATCTTTCTATTCTACCACGGTCTACATACATCTTCTGCTGGTTCTGGGTAGTAGAAATGTTGTCCTTGAGTTCCCTGAGTATGTCCTGGTTCTCCCGAATCCATTCCTTTTCCCTTGGAGCTTTACTTTCTCCAAACATAACATTAGAAAATGAGAGTGCTTAATACCCATATAAGGCCCAAAATGAGTCATGCCAATAGATATGTGGTGAGTAGTATTGTAACAATACTCTCCCAAGGAGAGCCAACGCAACCAAGCTCTCTGCTGCCCTGCTACATAGTTCCTCAAGTAGCCTTCCAGCCACTTGTTCACTATCTCGGTCTGTCCATCAGTTTGGGGGTGATAGCTAGTGCTAGGATTCAAATTAGTCCCCACCAACTAGAAAAGTTCTTGCCAAAAGCCACCCATGAAGCAGTTGTCCTGATCGCTCACTATGGTCCTTGGGAGACCATGGAGTCTAAATACATCTCTGAAGAAGAGCTCAACTACCTGTGAAGCAGTATAATGTGCAGAAATGGCAAATAAATGAGAGTAATTTGTTATTCTATCAACAACTACAAAGATAAAATCCTTACCCTGTACTGTCGGTAAGCCGGTGATGAAGTCCATAGAGATAATTTCCCACTTCCCATCCGGAATAGGTAGTGGCTGCAATAACACAGCAGGGTGGGTGTGTTCTCCCTTATTTTGCTGAAAAATGGTGCACTCTCTGACATGTCGGAGCACATCCTCCTTGAGACCCTTCCATGAGAATCTCTCTCTTATAGCTCTGTAAGTCTTTGTGAAACCTTGATGCCCGGCAAGTGGGGAATCATGTGATGCCAATAAGATCTTCTCCTTGAGCTTGGAATTCTTAGCCAAGAAGATCCGGTCTCGGTAATATATGAACTCATCCATCACTCTAAACCTCTCATTTGATACCACCCCATCAAGTATCTCACATGCAAAGTCATCTTTGGTATACTCAACTAAAAGTTGATCTTTCCAATCTGCATCCATGCCCCTCAAAGACAACGTTGTAGGCCTCCTGGATAGTGCATCAGCTACTACATTTCTCTTTCCCTTGACATACTCTATGTCAAAATCATAAGCTTAGATTTTTCTCACCCACTTCTATTGTCTCTCCTAGAGTTGTCTCTGTTCAAGGAAGAATCTAAGACTGTTATGGTCAGTCTTCACCTTCACCTTATTCCCCACCAAGTATTTCCGGAATTTGGCTAATGCATGCATGATAGCCAACATATCTTTATCATATATGGGGTAGAACTTCTCATGAGGGAGCAGATTCCTTCTCTCAAAGGCTATAGGATGCCCACCTTGCATCAAGACTACCCCAATACCTTCACCTGATGCATCACATTCTAGAACAAAAGGTTGAGAAAATTCAGGCAAAACCAAAATAGGAAAACTACTCATTACCTCTTTGAGCTTATCAAAATCCCTCTACGCTGTAGGTGTCCAATGGAAATCTCCCTTCTTTTTCAAGTTTGTGAGTGGTGCTTCTAGTTGTGAAAATCCTTTCAAAAACTTCCGGTAATAAGTGCATATGCCCACAAACCCTCTGAGTTCTATAACATTTCTGGGTTCAGGCCAATCTCTGATAGCCTGGATCTTCTCCTCATGTACCCTCACTCCACCCACTCCTATGATGTGCCCCAAATACAACATCTCTGTGAGGCCAAATTCACATTTGGAGAGCTTGGCATAGAATTGTTGCTCCTTAAGGATATGTAAAACTGTCTCAATATGCTACAAGTGCTCCTCCTAGATGCGGCTGTAGATAAGAATATCATCAAAGAAGACCAATACAAACTTTCTCAATTGACCATGGAAGATGTGGTTCATGCAAGATTGGAAAGTTGCTGGGGCATTGGTCAATCCAAAGGGTATTACCAGAAACTCAAAATGCCCATAGTGACATCTGAATGTTGTCTTGGGGATACCTTTCTCCCTCACCTTGATTTGATGATACCCGGATCTCAAATCTTTCTTGGAGAAGTATTTAGATCCCCTCAACTCATCCATGAGTTCATCGATCCTAGGTATAGGGTACCTATTCTTCATGGTCTTCTTGTTCAAGACCCTATAATCAATGCACATCCTCAATGTGCCATCTTTCTTCTTTACCAAGACCACTGAAGAAGCAAAAGGACTAGTACTAGGCTGGATGTGTCCTAGAGCTAGCAGCTCTTGGATAGCCCTCTCAATCTCATCCCTATAAGCCTTGGGATGCCTATAGGAAGTGGTGATTACTGCTTGGATCCCTTGTTCCAACTCAATGGTGTGTTAAAACCCTCAGTCAGGAGGTCTCCCTAGTGGAATATCTCCAAATACTGTAGAATACCAATCCAAGAGAGACTGAACATATGGATGCACTGGTGAATCCTTGCCCTTCACCTCTGATATATGCAGCTCCATTGCCCATTCAACATCCCCTCTACGCAGATCTTCCTCCATCCTGTGTGCTGAAACAACCTGAGGGGGTTATGTGTTTATACCCTTGATCTTTTGTTGTTGGCCACCCTTCCCTCCTGTCCATTCAATCTCCAAAGTTCTCCAATTAGTGGTAACTCTCCCAAGAGTGATTAACCACTCGACTCCCAATATGACATTGGTGTCTAGAATGTCTACCACAAAGAAGTGGTCTATCAATGTGTAGGTCCCCATGGTAATGGTTAGTGTCGGAACATACTTGGCACATTGTAGGGTCATAGCTCCTGGGACCAAAACTAAGAATCCCTCAAACTCCTCCATGTGGATTCCTCTCCTTTGTACCAGCTGTGCATCAAAAAAATTATGAGTAGCTCCACTATCTATCAACAAAGAGACTCTTTGCCCCATGATAGTACCTCTCACCCTCAAGGTTAGATACTTTGGGACTCCTCTTAACACTGCAATAACTCCCCCTCTTGGAGCAAAGTCTTCCATGGATTGTAAAGCGCTGACATCCTTCTTGGAGAAGGTCTTGACATGATGTGTCCTTCCTGAAACATAGTCTCCCTCCAAATCTCGAACATGGATTGCCTTCCTTGATCTTGAGTAGGCCTCCTGCTGCAATAGTGTTCTTGCCCTAGGCAAGATGTGTTGTAAGTCTCTAGCTTTCTCTACAGCTTCAAGGAGTGTGGTTGGTTTAGTGGATTTGACCAACCCTTGCCATGGTTCAGCCATCCCATTAATAAACATACAAACCTTCCTACTCATAGTGAGGTTGGATACCATCACTGAAAGTTGCAAATACTCAGCAATATATTCCTCAAGATCTCCTTCTTGTTTGAGCTTGGTTAACTTGACAAAATGGGCTTCCAGATCTCTTGGATCAAACCTCTCCACTAGCTTCTTGGTGAAAGTTGAGTATGAAGTAATGCGATGATGCCCAGTGTGGTCAGTCCATGAAACCACCATTCTTGAGCTTCCCCTTCTAGGTGCAGTGCAACTATCTTGATGGCTTCTATTTCAGAAACCTTGTTGAGCTAGACGTATGTGTCCAGCTTCTCCACCCAAGCCTTGGTTGTACATTTAGGTGTCCCATCAAATGTAGGCAAGAAGAACCCTACCATACTGCACTGTAGGGCTGATCCCTGCATCAAGTTCTCCTCCTTTTGATGAGGATTAAACCTCCTTCCCTCTTTGATCCAGAAAAACTCCTGAAAGCTCAAGTGCTCCTTGAACCCCTGAGACTAGAGTTCATATTCTTCAAAATATTCTTCCATGGTTCCTTCATTATCTTGTCCAGTTATAAATGAGGGCATGGTAGAGCATTGTGATGCAGCTGAATGCCCTATGCCAATTGCAGTGCTGGTGCTTGCCTCATGGCAAAACCCTATAGAATCTCCTTCATGTCTCATCTCCTTGAGGTCCCTTGCAATGTTATACAGGGTTTGAAGTAGAAGATTCAAAATATCTTCCTCCTCCATGCTGAAGATAAACTTCCCCTGACAAGCTGAGCCAAACACGGAGCTCCGATACCACTGTAATATTCCTTTTCAGGAATTTTTGCAATATCTCCAATGAGGACGCTGTATAAGGAAAAAACATGCAATAAAAATGTAAAACATGACTTGGATCCTCTTATATATGTTTTATTTAGCTTAAATATAAAATGGCATTAGAAAAAAATCATCCTAGCTACTTTAAACAGATCTCCCCAGCTCATATATGCTCAAAAACACCCCAATCCCACAATTTCACAAAATAGAACTGTTGAAGACTGCAATAGCGTAATTTTCAATAGGGTATCTACAGAAATAGATGGTTTAGTACAGATCTGGAACTTTCAATAATCATGAGATCATAAATAAGAGGTTAGACCCATTTTACAAGCACATCAGAACATCCCGACAAGGGTTTCCGGCAAAATAACAACATAAAATGAAACACTTCATAAAATAACGCTGTGCACAACAACTTAGTATTAGAAAATACTGAACATGATCCAAAATAGATGAATGGTACAGAAATTTTCCCAAGGCCTCCGTCAATATGCCTCCCAGAGTGAAATAGACACCTCCTCCTCTAAAACAAGCACAAAATAGGAGGGTTTCACCCAACTGCTACTGCTACTGCAGAAATGATGCAGTTACTGGAAGTGACTACGCTGTACATGTTGCAGAATGGACATCCTCAAGATAAATGGTGAAAATTACACTCAGGACCTCCTCCTTAGATCTCCCAATCAGCTAGACCAAAGGTGAAGATGGAATTCCCGCATGAGAATTCTTTGCACTAAACAGTGCTGCAACTCTAGCTAAACAACTGAAGCTTGCAATCAATGAAAAGACCAAAACAAAGATGAATACTAAATTCTTTCCTTGCTGCTATCTCCTCCTTCTTATTCTTGGTGAGCTTCCTCACCCCGGACCCCACTCATTGATGATGTGACTTCCTTGAGAAGATTCCCCTTTCAAAACTGCACTGCCCTAGTTGGTTTCCCTCCTCTTGTGATAGCATTGTTGACTTGGTCAACTGGATCTAGCTCATTGCTTTTCCCTTCTTTCACACCAAAGTGGATTTTTTTTGTCCTTCTAATCCAATCCCTTTTCACACTAGGATATGTTTTATTGTCTTCCCTACTTTTTATTTAAAAACTATAGTTTAATATTCCAAGTAGTAGTGGATAATTGGGAATATTACAAATATTCCTAAACTAGCAGACAACTAATTAGAATATCAATTTTTAATTTTTCTCTTAGATAGAGGAATAAGAGGGTATGGAGACCCATAAATCTCCTTAGAAGGAATAAAAGACACTCCTAGTGTGAATGTAGGTCATATAAAAGCTGGATTGAAGACCCTTAGGTGTGAAAAGGGGCTGGAGCATGTTGAATATGTCAAATTTGACCAAATCAAACATCGATGTTATAGAGGAGTGGCATTAATGGTGAGACAACACAATTTTGGAGGGAGATTGATTGCATGATGATGGAAACCCTAATGAGTGGGACCCAAGGGGAGAAGGCTCACATTGTTTATAAGGAAGAGGATGGAAACCATATGAAGTTAGATTATGATTATTATTTTGATATGTCTGTTTAGATTTCTTGCATTCTTCAGTTGTTTAGTTGAGATTGTTGTGCTGTTTAGCCAAGCAGGAATCCCATATCCTTCCTTGAGAGGCCTCTTGGAGGAGAATTGTACTTCATTACCACACTCAGGCTTGATTCCAAGCTTCAGTCTTTAGTTACAGCATAGTTTCTGCAGAATATTGTGTTGTGTTGCAGGGTGTTGCAGTGGAGGGTTGAGAAACCCACTTTCTGAGCTAGTTTTTCATAGGAGGAAGGATTCCTTCTATTGGGAGATCAACAAGGAGGGATTCTGAGCACATTTTAGATATTTGGCATCAGGCCAACCTATTCTCATAATTTACAGTGCATTTTCCATTTGGAATTGCGTTATCTTGGAGGGCAGCTTCAGGGGAGGATCTATTGGCTCTTTTAAAGTGTTTTCAGTTGGGGGAAGGGTTCAGCCTTTCACTGGAGGATACCTTTGGAGGAAATATATATCAGATCCATATTATTTTCAGCCTTCTATTTCTAGAGCTTCAGTTGCAGTGATGCTTCAGCCCTAGGGCTATGGATCACCATTTGTATTTGGGTGTATTTTCGGAAACCCTTCCCGGATTCTCTTGGAAAGGTGTCTAGGAGGCTAGATCTTCACTCCTAGAATTGTTTGAGCTATGTAACAGCAGATCTATATTTATCTATCATTTCTGCAGTATTTATGCCCTAAAAATGCGCTGTGATGGCTCATGGCACTTGTATGGCAGTATTTTTGCATGTATTGACATATTTGCTTAGAGGAGGCTAGTTTTGTATTACTTGAGTGACTGGATCCTTGAGATCTTGTGCCTATTATTTGCTGATATGTTTAATAATATGGCTGTACATTTGTCTCATATCATGGTGTGTTTATTTATTCACTATTCTTTACATTATTGTGTTTATATATTGTTGCTTCCCAATTTAGGAATATTACACAAGCAATTGTAGAAGAGAAGGTAGAATGTTGGTGGCTTCTACACTTTGATAGATCTGCTCGAAGGGAGGGGGAAAGAGCAGGCATATGGATCTCTAGTCCTGATGATGAAAGTAATTTTATTCTTTCAAACTTAACTTTGACTGTACCAATAATATGGCTGAATATGAGTTTCTGTTTTTGGGTTTGGAAATTTTGAAAAGATTGGGTGCCAAAAAGATATCAGTGTGTGCAGATTCTGAGTTGGTAATCAAACAAGTTGAAGCATTATTTAAAACTAAAGATGTGAGGATGAGAGCATACATAAATATGATTATGGAAATGCTGGAAATGTTTCAAGAATATGCATTTATTGTGAAAATTTTTAGGGATCAAAACTCAATGGTTGATTCTCTAGTTGTTTCTGCAAGTTTGTTTGTCATCCCTACACATTCTATTAAGAAGTATGAAATTGAAGTCCAACATAGGCCTGCTATCCCATATAATATCATCCATTGGCAAGTGTTCAAAGATGACCAACAAGTTAGAAACTTCATAGAATTAAAAGAGGAATTTGAAAGCACACAAGTGGATCAACAAAACATGCTTGCTGAAACTAAGGTCAATTCTGAATTTTTGCAGCTGAAAAATAATTGTATACCCAAGGGTCTTATTCCACTTGAATTTTTTTTTGACCAAAATGATGTTTTCAAATCTCCTAGAATGTAGGATGATGATGAGGAGGTAGAAACTTGTAATCTTGGTACAGTAGCAGTGTCTAAAATGATAAATCTTTCCAAGTTTCTTTCTATGGAGATGAGACAGAAATATATTGAGATGATGAAGAAGTTCATTTATGTTTTTTCATGGAGTTATGTTGATCTCAAAAAGTATGATCCTACTATTATTCAACATACCATTCCTATCAAAGAGAATGAAAAAACCTTCAAACATAAATTGAGAAGGATTAATCCATTGCTCATGCCTCTAATTGAGAAGGAAATTAAGAAACTTTTTGATGCAAAAGTTATTGTTCCTATAATATTCTCAAAACAGATTGCTAATTTGGTACCAGTCAGAAAAAAAAGTGGAGAGATTAGAATCTGTATTGATTTTATAAACTTGAACAAGGCTTCTTCGAAAGACAACTACCATCTTCCTAAGATGGATCAGATTTTGCAAAATATTGTTGTCTCTCAAGGGATGTCCATGCTGGATGGTTTTTCAGGATACAATAAGATATTGGTACACCTAGAAGATCACGGGAAAATTTCTTTTACCACACCATGGGGGACATTCATGTATGCCAAGATGCCTTTTGGTTTGATGAATGCAGGAGCTACCTTTCAAAGAGAAATGGAAATTTTCTTTGCTGAGGAAAAATATAAGTTAGTTGTGGTATATTTGGATGATATAACTGTATTTTCAAGAAGGGAGGAGGATCATTTGAAAGATCTAGGGAAAATTCTGCAGAAGTGTAGAAGATTTGGTATCTCTCTTAACCTCACTAAAAGTATTTTTACTCTAACTTATGGAAAATTTCTTGGACATATTATATCAAAGGATGGGATAAATATTGTTCCAAAAAGAGTTAATGCCATTCAGAAGATAGACTTTCCAAGGAACAAGAAGGAAATTTAGTCCTTTCTTGGGAGAGCAAACTTTGTTAGAAGGTTCATCCAAAAATTTGCTGAAATTGTCAAAGACATTACCAAGATGTTGAAGAAAGGAGCTGATATTAAATGGACTGTTGAAGCCAAGAAATCATTTGAAGAGATAAATAAATCCATCACTCAAGCCCCAGCGATGATCAGTCCAAAATTTTCAAGAGAATTCCTGGTTTTCACATTTGCATCTAAAAATATAGCTAGAGTTTTACTGCAGAAAGGAAAACAAGGTACAGAACAATCAATTTCATTATTTAGCAGAACTCTTGCTAACTCAGAGTTGAAGTACAATATTTTATAAAAATAGGCATATGCTTTGATCAAAGCTATTAAGGAATTCAGAATTTATATTCTACACTCTCATGTCATTGCATTTGTGCCTAACACTATGGTTAAAGACATTTTGACACAAGCTGATCCTGATGGCAAGAGAGGGAAGTGGATAGATAATTTGTTGGAGAACGACATAGAAATTAGACCTACAAAATTGGTGAAAGGACAAGGGTTGGAAAAGTTGATGTCAAAATCCAATTTTGATTGTCTTGACATGAATCTTATTGCAGAAATTTCAGAGTTGTCAGAGGAAGATGAAGAGTTGATTCCTATTGAAGAGAATTTCATTTTATCTGAATGGTACAGAGATATTATATTTGTCTTGCATCATCACAGAGCTCCTACAGAGTTGACTAAATCAAAAGAAAGATTTTTGAAGCTGAAATCTCTAACATACTGCATTGTAGATAAGAATATGTACTGGAAAGATATTGGTGGAATTATTTTAAACTGTTTCTTGGAAGAGGAAGATGAAAGGGTCATTGAAGAGTTTCATAAGGCATATTGTGGAGGACAAGAAGATCGTTGCTTTCCATGAATTTCATATTTTTTATGGTAAGAAAAATTTGATTCCTTTACCTTTGATGCCAATATATGTTGAGGCGCATTTCCAACAATGGGGGTTGGATTATATTGGTGAAATACACCCATCATCTTCAGGGAAACATCGATGGATCCTGACAGCAACAAATTATTTCACTAAGTGGATTGAAGCAATCCCAGTAAGGTAGGAAAATGATTCAGTCATCATTCAATTATTAGAGAAAGATATCTTTTCCAGGTTTGGTTGTCCTATGAAAATTATTACTGACAATGCACAAGCTTTTAAATCTAAAAATTTAATTAGCTTTTTTCATCAGTATCATATAACACTTGGACACTCAACTGCTTATTACCTCGAGGGTAATGGCCTTGTTGAATCTTCTAATAAAAGAATTGTGAGAATTATAAAATAGGTACTGTAGGAAAACAAGAGATCATGGCATTTGAAGTTGAAATATGCTCTGTGGGCTGATAGAGTATGTACAAAGTGATCCATTGGTACTTCACCTTATGAATTAGAGTATGGATCTGAAGCAATTTTTCCCACATCCCTGGAAGTGCCTGTAATGTAATTACCGCAAGGACTTGGAGAAGAGCCTAATTCCATTCAGAGGAGGATAAACCAGCTTATAGCTCTACAATAAAAAAGGGAAGAGTTATAAAACAACTGTCATCAGTCACAAAACAGAGTAAAGAAAAATTTTGGCAGAAAGGTCAAGAAGAAAATTTCTAGATTCAAGATGCAGTTTCAAAATGGGAAGCTAGAATTGAGGAAAAGAGGAAACATGGAAAGTTTGAAAACATCTGAAAGGGACCATTCATAGTAGCTGCATACCATGGAAACAATACTTATCTACTTCAAAAGAAGGATGGAAAACTTTGTGATGGAGGACCTGTCAATGGCAGGTTTCTAAAGCACTATTCCTCTTAAATTTTACTGAATTTTCACTCCATTGTATATATTTTGTTTTATTATGTTTTTTTTCTAATAAAGATAGGTTGATCATCAAACTTGAGCCCAAGGAGAAGGCCATAAGAGTTTTAAGAAATCTTAGCAAATTTTAGAAGTTTATTTTCAAAAGATGGATGACACTGGAACTACAGGTTCTCTGGTGTACCACAGGGGCAGACCATCCCAAGTGGAGCCACTATTATCACTTATTTAGTTGTAAAACTTTCCTTTATAGGGTCATGCAGGTCATTCACCAAATTGATGAGGTCTTCTAAGTCAATTAATGTGATATATGAAATTTTTTGCATTTTTATGAAGCTTACCCTAAGTTTAAATTTCACCTTCATCCATGCCACTTCAGTTAAATAAAATTCACATCATATCATTTTTCATCCCCATGCATTTAATCTCAAAAATTCACACCTGTCAGTTTTTCAAAATTTCGTAGCGATTTACAAAGCAAATCCGTAGATTTTGCTACGAAATTGCATAATAGTTCCGTAGCGAATCTGTTAGTAGCCTAATTGTCTTCGCTACGAAACTGCGTTTTTTTAGCCAAGGTTTTCAAAGTGATATGAGGTGTTAGTTTATAAGAGGAGTAAAGGTTGAGGTCTTTCAAGGTCGTTATGATAAGTTTCAAATGTACACATCTGTATTTGATGTAATCATGATTCTTTTTTGTTGCATGTGATATTATTAAAACTCAAGTTTTCAATTAGCCTTTTTAAACCTTACCCCAAACCAACCTTTTGTCATATTATTGCTTATCCTTACATGTAAATCGATTCCTGGAGAGTTTCTTCATCACTCCAAGAAGGTTTCTGTCGAATTCCAATTTTGCAGGTGTCACCAGAAAGTGAGGCATCAAAGACTATAAAGCATCCATGGCTGCAAGAAATAAAATGAACAAGGGTGGCCATTGTATCAAGTATGAACCCATGGATCTGAAATTGCTTAATGAAGACCCTAATAATATGGAAGTTTTCGGGAGGACGAAATGCCTACAATTCTGCCAGAAGTTGCAGGGTTTCCATACACAGGTTTCAAAGGAATTTGCCACTAATTGTATAGGAACAACATCGAAGGTTGGGATTTTGAATCTCACAGTAACTCTATAAATCATATCATGGGCTACAAAAATCCCTAGGGGTGGTGAAGAACAGTTTAAGGGCACAAATTTTACAATGAAGAGTTGTGAGGAGTTTCTCAAGCAAGAGCACAGAGGAGTTGATTTAACTAATTTCATTGGAGTTATATGGAGAAAAATTATGCAAATATGTTGATGGCCATTCAAAAATATTTCACCTGCGAGGGAAGATTCCACATGGTTTACTCTTACCATCTTAGACTCCTTCTGCACTTTGTAGGTAAGAGATCACTTGACTTACCTTTCTATTTATACAAGAGTTTGGGAAAAATTTCAGATAGATTTCAAGTCAATTCAGAAGGAAATGAGACATCTCTATTTCATCATGGCCTAATAAATTTGTTATTTTTGGAAGAATTGAGAAGGTTAAACATGTATTGGACTTCCTTTTTGTTTATGAGTGGTTAAGAAATAGACGAAGTCACTCCAAAGAAAATCTTTAAACCTAGAACTACTACATCAATAGGTGTAATAGAAGAAGTTGAAGAAGAAAGAAGACAAACCCTTGTAGAACCAATGGACATAGGAGCAGAACCTCTGCAAGAAATTGACACCCCTCAGCCAGCACCTGAAAAACAGAAACATAAGATGGGAAAACAAGGTTTTAATATTCCACATTAGGAAAGACAACAATATTTAACAATAAACTAAAATTTACAGTAAATAATGATGCAAAACATATGAGAAAATCATAGATCCATTAGATTATGTATTAGAGCAGCAAAATATACAATTTTTTGAGGAAAAAATCACACAAAATAGGCAAACAAGCCTCCAAAGCCTAGAAACACTAGAAGCCCAAGGGATGCTGCAACACAGAAATGCCAGAATACATGACAGTGCAGTCCTAGTGAGGGTTACTGCTACAGAAAAATAAATATGAATGGATCTGCTAATATATTACTCAAAATGAGATGAAAAGGGAGAACTAGTCTCTGAAACACAATCCCAAGATAACCCGGTAAGGGTTTCTTGAAATACACAAGATGCAAAATGTGCAGACTACAACTCTATGGCTAAATCACATTGTATCACTGAAGCTCTACTGAAAAATCGATAAAATGATAAATATATGGCTATAACTCCTCCTCCCTAGCTTTCCGGGTGAAAGGTTGCTCCTTTCACTAGGAAAATAGCTCATAAATAGGGTTTTTCACCCCTCCACTGCAAAACCATGAAAAATAACACAGTTCCTCAAGGAGACTGCACTGTGGCTGTAGGTGACTGCTTTTCCCAATGCTGGATGGTGGAAATTAAGCTCAGAATACTCCTCATATATTTCCTTCTCAAGTCCTCCAAGAAAGAGTGGGGAATTCTCGCATGGAAATGCCCTTGTACTAAACAATACAACAAACCCAGCTAAACGACTGAAGCATGCAATAAGTCATAAGACTCAAACATAAAAAATGTTCTGAATGCCTCTCATGGCTACCATCCCTTCCCTTATATTCTTGGTGAGCTTCCTCACCCTTGGTCCCACACATTTATGAGGTTAATTCCATGCAAAGACTCCTCCTCCAAAACTGCGATGTCCCCACTAGCTCCTCTCTCTTCTTTTGGCAACGTTATTGATTTGGTCAACCTTGATCTAGTCTACCTGCATTTCCCCCTTTCACACCCAAGGTGGCTTTATTTTTAATATCTAAACTAATCCACATCCGTATTGGAAGTGATTTATTCATACTAAAGAGACTTAAGGGTCTCCCTACCCCACTTATTCCTCTAGATTGAAAATAGAAGCAACATATAATATTCCAACTAGCTGAAAGCTAATTGGGAATATTATAGTCCTCCCCTCCCAAAACTTTGTTGTCCTCAAGCAACAGTAAATAAGGATGTTGCAAAATCTTCTCTCCCTCCCAAGTGGCATCCTCATCAGGAAGATTCCTCCATCGATTAAGATATTCTTTAATCACCCTGCTCCTTAGCTGCCTCTCCCGAGTATCCAAAATAGCCTATGATTTCAAAACTAGATGGCCCTCATCATAAATAGTTGGGAGATACATAGTGGCAACCACATGTTTTCCAATGGCCTTCTTGAGGCATGAGACATGAAAAATGTTATGGATCTTTCTCCCACTAGAAAGCTCTAACTCATATGCTACTTCCCCAAATCGACAGATCACCCTATATGGTCTATAGAACCAAGGTTTAAGCTTCTCAGCTCCTTTCTCCTTGAGTGTAGATTGTCTATATGGATTAAGACAAAGATATACCAAATCATCCACCTCAAACTGCCTCTTTATCCAACCACGGTCTGCACTCATTTTCTGTTGGTTTTGTGTTGTAGCAATGATGTCCTTGAGGGCCCGATGTATATTGTGACTCTATTGAATCCACTCCTTTACTCTAGGAGCTTTACTTGCCCCAAAAATAAAATCAGAAAATGATTATGCATCATACCCATAAAGGGCTCGAAATGGGGTCATGACAATGGACATATGAAAATTTGTCTTGTAGCAATACTCCCCCAAATGGAGCCAACGTAGCCATGTTATCTACTGCCCTAAAAAATAGTTCCACAAGTATCATTCCAACCACTGGTTCAATATTTTAGTATTTCTGTTAGTTTGTGGGTGATAGCTGGTGCTTGGTGTCAACTCAGTACCCACTAATTGAAAAATATCTTGCCAAAAGCCACCCATGAAGCGGTTATCCCGATCACTGACTATGGTCTTTGGAAGACCATGGAGTCTAAAAAAATCCCTAAAGAAGAGCTCAGCTACCTGTGAAGCAATATATCATGTAGAAATAACAAAGAAATGTGAATACTTTGTTAGTCGATCAACAAATACAAAGATATAATCCTTACCCTAAATTGCAGGTAGACCAGTGATGAAGTCCATGGAAATACTTTCCCATTTTCCATCTATAATAGGGAGTGGCTGCAATAATCCTGCGAGATGGTTGTGCTCTCCTTTTTTCTGCTAGAAAAATATGCACTCCTTGATGTGTTGGAGCACATTCTCCTTGAGACCCTTCCATGAGAATCTCTCCTGAATAGCCCGATATGTCTTGGTGAATCCTTGATGCCCCGCAAGTAGTGAATCATGTGATGCCTACAAAATCTTCTTCTTGAGCTTAGAATATCTAGCCAAGAAGACTCAATCCCAGTAATAGATGACCTCATCCATCACTCTATACCTCTCATCAATCACCAATCCATCTAGGATCTCACATGCAAAGTGGTCTTTGGAGTATTCCACTAGCAACTGAGCCTTCCAATCTATATCCATGCTCATCAAGGCCAGCGCTGCTAGCCTCCGAGATAGAGCATCCGCCATTACATTACTCTTCCCTTTGACATATTCTATGTCAAATTCATATGCTTGGATCTTACTCATCCATTTCTGCTACCTCTCCTAAAGCTGCTTCTGCTCAAGAAATAATCGAAGACTATTATGATTAGTCTTCACTCGGAATCTATTACCCACCAAATATTGTTGGAACTTGACTAAAGCATGCATAATATCTACCATATCCTTATCACATATGGGGTATAGCCTCTCATGTGGCAGTAACTTCCGGCTCTCAAAAGCTATGGGGTGTCCCCCTTGCATCAATACTGCTCCAATGCCTTCTCCTGAAGCATCACATTCCAAAACAAAGGGTTGGGTAAAATTAGGTAGGACCAATACTGGGCAGCTACTCATCAAATCCTTGAGCTTATCAAAATCTCTCTGCACTATGGCTTTACAACTAAAATCTCCCTTCTTAATTATATTTGTAAGTGGTGCTGCTATTTGAGAGAACCCTTTTACAAACTTTCGGTGATAGGTACATATTCCGCTAAAGTTCTGTGACATTCTTTGGCTTGGGCCAATCTTTGATAGAACGAATCTTCTCTTCATGGAATCTCACCCTAGATACTCCAATGATGTGGCCCAAATAGAGCATCTCTCATAGCCCAAACTCACACTTAGAGAGCTTAGCATAGAACTGTTTCTCTTTAAGAATGCGTAATACTACCTCAATATGTTGTAAATTCTCCTCCCATGCGCGGCTATAAATAAGAATGTCATCAAAAAATACAAATACAAACTTCCTTAAGTGACCACGGAATATGTGGTTCATTCAAGACTGTAATGTTTTTGGAGCATTGGTTAGCCCAAAAGGCATTACCAAGAACTCAAAATGTCCATAGTGACATCGAAATGTTGTCTTGGGAATGTTTTGATCCCTCACTTTGATTTTATGATACCCTGATCTCAAATTGATCTTGGAAAATACTTGGACCCTCTTAGTTCATCCATAAATTGATAGATTCTGGGAATTGGGTATCTGTTCTTCATGGTATTTTTGTTCAAAGCTCTATAGTCAATGCACATCCTCAATGTGCCATCCTTCTTCTTCACCAAGACCACTGAAGAGGCAAAAGGACTGGTGCTAGGCCGAATTTGTCCCAAGGCCAAAAGCTCCTGAATGGCCTTTTTAATATCATATATATATTCTTTGGGATGCCTATAGGGTGTAGTGATCACTACTTGGATCCCCTGCTCTAACTCAATAGTGTGCTCAAATCCTCGGTTAGGAGGTCTCCCAGGTATAATATCTCCAAATACTGTAGAGTATCGGTCCAAAATAGATTGTACATCTGGATGTACTGATGAATCCTTGCTACCTGCTTCTAAAAAATGTAGTTCTACTACCCACTCTATGTCCCCTCTACGTAAATATTCTTCCATCCTGTGTGCTGAGGCAATCTGAGGTGGATATGTGTGCATGCCTTTGATTTTCTGATGTTTACCACTCCCCTTTTCTACCCATTCCAACTCTAATGTTTCCCAATCTGTGGTAACCTTCCCTAAGGTGATTAACCATTGGAAACCCAATATCACATTGGTGTCTAGAATATCAACCACAAAGAAGTGTTCTGTTAGTGTGTAGGTTCCCATAGTGATGGTTAATGCTGGAACATATTTGGCACACTGCATGGTTCTAGCTCCTGGAACCAAAACTGAGAAAGCATAAAAATATTCTATGTGAATTCCCCTCCTTTGCACCAACCGTGTATCAATAAAGTTATGGGTAGCTCCACTGTCTACCAATACTGATACTCTTTGCCCAAGAATAGTGCCTCTAACTCTTAAAGTTAGATACTTGGGAACTCCGCTCAAAGCTGCAAGAGCCCCTCCCATTGGAGAAAATTCCCTCACTACATCTCCTGTGGGTGGTGCACCTCCTTCTCCTGCTACAGTGCTGGTCTCCTTCTACTCATTAGAAAATATCTCAATGTAATGTGCTTTCCCTGCTGTTAGCACCTGAAATGGACCCCAGGCTGAAAAAGGCAAATCAGGGTAACAACTAAACCACGCTCAGCCTTGTAGCTAGCCCTACAAGGACAGGAGAGGGCTCTCTCCTTAGAATAGATATTCAATAACACAATAATGAATTGATTTTAGGCTAGATATATAAATGGGAAAAGGGGTTTTGACAAATGACTGAATTTTCAGGGATGTATGGGAAAAAAGACAGTATGAACCGAGGAATTAAATCTGGATACAAAGTATTTCATGGGGCAAGATAGGCAGGAGATTTAGCAATCAAGTTGAAATAATATGGAGTGGAAATACTGTTGAGAAAGCTGAAAAGGACATAATAAATGAATCCTTTTCAAACAGAAGAAAACACACAGAGTATGAATGATTCCCCAAGGTAGAGCATATAAGAATGGATTCTACCTTTCTGACTTGAAAAAATTCAACTGGAAACGTTTGTGAATGAATGATGGAACATAACAATGTACATATGAAACATAAAGGAGAGACATATGCTAAAACTCATACCACATGAATCTCATAAATCAGAGTTGCATCACTTTATTTAATTCCCTGCCAAACTATACAATGGATCACAGAGCTCACTGCCACACTATTCCCCTACTTCTGAGTTTTCAGACCTTTTACAAATGATTTGAATTTACAATAGATAGACAGATTTTGCGGGAATGTAAATCGATGGGAAGAGGAGAAATCATAACTGACGATGGGAGACCAAGAGCCAACAATCTCTCCGTAAAGGGAGAACAACGTTACAATTATTCCACTTGAAATTTTAGGATATCCAATGAGGAGGCAAAACCCTGTAGCATGGATCCTTTCGAATCATCACTGAATATCTGACTGTTACAATTTTGGTTCTCGGCCTCTGACGTTTCGCTTTCCATTAGTTCTTTTATTCTCTGGCTTTTAATAGAATGCTGACAAAATGAATTTATGTTTTTCGTGAGGGGAAAAAATTTTAAATGGGAAAATGGAAGGTAAATGGATGCGGGACCCACATAAATTGCAATCGCAGTGAGCTAGGCAGAGGGATATCATATATGAAACAAACAGCGTAATCGCAATCGGAATGGAGCGGGAGCGGAGAAACATGTTTAATATAATGAAACATATTAATATTAATAAACATATTATAATATGTTCATCGCAATCTAAATCGGGGTCGGGGAACAGGCGGATTGATATTATATAATCACAATTGGAAATCGGAACCGGGGAGGGGAGCAATATATGTGAAATAAAACTTCTGATGCGATTGGGTGGGAAAATCCTTTGTATAAATAAATATAGTCAAATTTTTTGGATTACAAAGGAAAAGGCCCTTTATTATATAAATGGGCGGAAGATTTAAGTGGTGGGACTGGTAGGTCAATCGCAATGGAGCATAAGGGATTTGCGATGTGATCAGAGGAGGGGATGCGATTTATTGTGGGTCGTCCGATCGGTGGGGGGTAATCAATGGTCGGATGGGAATCGAGAGTCGCAATCGGAGGAGCGGGGAAGGGACTTGCGATTGAGTCAATCGGAGCGATGGTGCGATCGGTGGATCGGAGGTAAGTTGCGATTGACTCAATCGGAACGATGGTGCAATCGGTGGATCAGAGATCGGTGGATCGGAGGTAAGTGTGATTGCGATGATCGGAGTTAAGTGAAATCAATCACATCGCAAGTGTTTGCGATGAACTGATTGGAACTCTTCATATAAATGTTGTGATTGAACAATTTTTGTGATTGCGATTTATAACAAAGGACTTTAAAATTTATATTATAAATTTTCTATTATATGTGTGGTGGGGAAGTGGTTTATATGGCGGGGGGGTTATAATATGATATAACTTTGCTATAAAGTCTATGGGTATGGAAAAGGGGAAGTGGTTTTAATTAAATCGCATATGTATTCAAAGTTTTATAATGTGATTTTATAATCGGAAAGGGGAGAAAGGGGTTCTTAAAGGGAATTGAACATAAAGTTAAAAGGGAAACATGGGAAATATGGGGGGCTTAAGGAATAGAGGGCTTTTACTTCACTTAAACATAAAATTCAATCCAGAAGTCAGTTTTGAGAGTGTAGTATACCGTTTGAAAGATATTTCTGGGCTCTTTCTGATGGATTTGCTTTGAAGATGCTCTGGTGCTGAACAAGCTATGGAAAACTTCTCTGAAGGCAAGGACATCACTTTGTGGATATAACAGCTTCTGAATTGTGACTGAAAGGAAAAGTATTATGTTTTCACCTAAAAACATGGTTTTGAGGTGAAAATTACGTCAAAATGAATGAATGATATCTTTGATCCTCCTGGTGCTATAATTTTTGAGTTTATTGACCTTTTCATGGCCTTGTTGATATTTATTTGACACTTGAATCATTAATTTGACCATGGTGAGACCTTAGAGACTAATGAGACCCATCCTATGATCTACTGATATGATTTTGAAAATGAAAGTGCCTAATGACTGAAGACCATAGGGAGGACAATCAGCAAGTTCCTCATGAGGGAAAACTGATAAAAAATTGCTACCATCAATGAATCCATGATTTAACGGAATGGTGAAATTCATTCGGTATGAGACACCTAATATGCAAATGCAAAAGAGAAGTTTTGATCACTGATGGCAGTACGACTAGACTGACGCTAACACTTATGACACATTGGTGGTTTGGTACCCATGGCTCCCGACAAGTGAAACAAAGTTTTTTCTTCCTTAGATCTCTCTGATCATTATCAAGAGATTTCTTCTCCTGATTCCCCTTTGTGCAAGAGGAGATCTTTTGCTGAAAAGGGGCTTTTGCCTTGGGTAAAGCATGTTGTAAGTCCCTAGCCTTCTCCATAACTTCTTGGAGCATAGTTGGTCTAGTAGATTTCACCAACCCATGCAATGGTTCAACCATCCCATCAATGAACATGCATACTCTCCGAGTCATAGTGAGGTCAAATACCATGACTGAAAGCTTCAGAAACTCGGAGATATAAGTTTCTAAATCTCCTAATTCCTTGAGCATGGTTAGCCCAACAAAGTGTGCTTCCGGATCCTGGGATAAAATCTCTCCACCAGCCTCCTGGTGAAGTCTGAATATGAAGTGATATTAGCATGCCCAAGTGTAGATAACCCATGAAACCACCACTCATGTGCCTCTCCTTCTAGGTGCAGTGCTGCTATTTTGATAGCCTCCAATTCTGAAACTCTGTTGAGTTGGAAATAAGTACCCAACTTCTCTACCCAAGCCTTGGCTGTGCACTTGGGTGATCCATCATAAGAGGGCAAAAAGAATCTGCCCAAACTGCGTTGTAGATCTTGGTTTTGCATGTACCCTTCCTTTTTATGGTGATTGAAGGATCTCCTACCATCCTTGATCCGATAGAACTCCTGAATGTTCAGATGCTCCTTGAACCTCCGGGATTGAGATTCATATTCCACAAAATAGTCACGAAGGGTTTCTTCCCTCAAGTGCCCTCCTTCCTCACCTTCCAATGATAGGAATGTGGGCATAGTGGAGCGTTGTGAAGAAGGTTGTGCTACTGTTTGCTCCCACCACAAATGTGAAGTGTCGGAGCTTTCTCCATGGTGAAACCCTCTAGGGGATTCCTTCTGTCTTTCAAATCTCATCTCCTTGATATCTTTTGCAATGTCCTGCATGGTCTGGAGAAGAAGTTTTGGAATCTCTTTCTCCTCCATGGCTATAGATGTGTTGCCCCACAAGCTAAGCCAAGATTAGAGCTTTGATACCACTGTAATATTCCAAATTAGGAAAGACAACAATATTGAACACTACCCTGAAATGTACAGCAAATAATGATGCAAAACATATGAGCAAATCATAGATCCATTAGATTATGTATTAGAGCAGCAAAATATACAATGTGTTGAGGAACAAATCACTCAAACTCGGCAAACAAACCTCCAAAGCCCAGAAACACTAGAATCCCAAGGGATGCTGCAACACAGAAATGTCGGAATACATGACAGCGCAGTCACAATGAGGGTTACTACTACAGAAAAATGAAGATGAATGGATCTGCTGATATATTACTCAAAAGGCGCTGAAAATGGAGAACTAGTCTCTCAAACACAATCCCAAGATAACCCGGCAAGGGTTTCTTGAAATACACAAGATGCAAAATGTGCAGACAGCAACTCTATGACTGAATCACACTGCATCACTGAAGCTCTGCTGCAAAATCGCTGAAATGATAAAGATATGGCTATAAATCCTCCTCCCTTTTCCGAGTGAAAGGTTTCTCCTTTAACTAGGAAACTTTCTCCTCATGAGGTTTTCACCCCTCCAACACATAACACCATGAAAAATAATGCAATTATCAAGGAGACTACGTTGGCTATAGGTGAATGCTTGGCTCAATTTCGGATGGTGGAAATGAAGCTCGAATACTCCCTCACTGATTTCCTTCTCAAATCCTCCAAGAAAGAGTGGGGAAATTCCCGCATGAGAAATATACCACTAAACGGTACAACAAGGCGAGCTAAACAATGAAGAATGCAATAAGTCATAATAATCAAACATAAAAAATATTATTAATGCCTCTCATGGCTTCCATCCCTTCCATTATATTCTTAGTGAGCTTCCTCACCCTTGGTCCCACTCATTTTATGAGGTTACTTCCATGCATAGACTCCTCCTCCATTAAGTTGTCTCCACTAGCTCCACTCTCTTCTTTGGCAGCGTTGTTGATTTGGTCAACCTTGATCTATTCTACATGCATTGCCCCCTTTCACACCCAAGGTGGCTTTATTTTGACTATCTAAAATAATCCACATCCATATTGGAAGTGATTTATTCCTACTAAAGATATTTAAGGGTCTCCCCACCCCACTTATTCTCTGGGCGAAAATGAGAGGAACATATGTGTTCAACTAAAGAAAGTTATTGGGAATATTACAAAAAGGTAGTAAGAGGATAACTAGAAGCCAGACATTGGCCAAAGGGAATCTGGAGGATATCCTTCATGAAATTAATATTGAAGAGTCACCAATACTGCAAGTAGAAGATATTGAAGGTGATGGAATGAAACTAGGGAAAGGTAAGACTGCCAAGAAATTAGATTTTGCAGGAGAGAATGTTGGTTTTATTTTTCAACCAAGGAAGCCAATGACTAGGTTTAAAAAGAAGGCCATGGAGAGAAAAAGGACAGAGAAAATCAGTGAAGTTGTGCAGCTAGTGAGCATCATAGATTTATCTCCAGCAACAGAAGAAGAAATTGTCATTAGGCAGAGAAAAGGAAAAGAGAAGATAATGGAAAAATCAGAAACTGAACTCCTCAAAGAAAAAATGAGGGAAGCGGGAAAATAAATATTTGAATTGAAGTTAGAGGTAGAAAAGCACAGGTCAAAAAAGGTTGAATTTCACCAGATGATGAAAATATGGGACAATCAAATCTCAAGTGTTTCAAAATCTATGGACAATACCAAAAGATTGCTGGAAAGGGCTAAGACATTAATATTGGTGGTCAAACATACCAGGAAGATTAACTTACATTTGCAATCTGAAAATAGATCATTAAAGGATCAAGTGGAAGACCTTCAGGTGTAGCTGGAAATGATTCAAGTTGAGATGGAGAAGAAAGGGCCGAGGATGAAAGTGGTCGAAGAACCTAGAGGCCAACCTATTGTAAATGAAGAAGAAATTCCTAAAGATTGAAGAATTGATTTGAAAAATATTTGATGAGGTTCATGGCTTGCAAAGAACCTAAATTTTGGATCAGAAGATCAAACCTCGAAGAAAGCCACAAAATCTACAAGTTCTAGTTTTTTAGGCAGTTTCGTAGTGTGCTCCAGGCTTGAAGGCCGAAATACGCAATGAAATTTCTAAAGATGTTCTTTTGATTTAAAAATCAGTTTTGTGAAAGATTAAGGAGGGAGGTTGCTTGTTTTAAGATATTTTTGCATAAAAAAGGTTTTTGACCAACAAAGGTGGCAGGTTGATGGATGAAAGGGCAGAATTTCATTCGCTACGAAACCATGCTACGTAACTTCTTAAACTGATATGTTTCATAGCGAAAGATTTTTTGAATATTTTTGGAGGTTAAAATAGTACATCAGCCATCTGTAGACATCCAACCTGTTAGTGGGCCACCCCAGCATTGACTCATTACTCAATATGAGTGTCACTCATCCAGCTCAACGTGAAGACCAAGACTAAAGTGGAGATTATCTATTCCTGAAAAGTAGGACCATGTTTCCTAAATATAGGGGGTAC
>JAXQQM020076859.1:0-14345 GCA_034641835.2 Pinus albicaulis | reverse complement strand
TGCAGGTCAGAGAACAATATGAACTTAGAAGCAAAAAGAGCCAAGACACCGCCAGGCCGAAAGCTTCTGAGGTTACCATCAAGAAAAGGCCTGAGAAAACTTCTAAAGTGACTGCTGAAAGTAACAAATCAGCAGCTGAGAGTTCTGGAAAGAACAAAGAAAAAGACAACCAAAACACTGATAAACAAGGTAAACCAACTAGCAGCACTAGCACTACAGCTATTGCTCCTGATAAAACTGTCATCAACACTGTACATAACGAGAATCAACACACTAATTCAGCCACCAAGGCAGTGGCTAACAAAACAAAGTCGAGCATTCCAAAGAGTCAGTCCACTTTCAATCTAGAAAGTGAGATTGCAAAAATTAAAATCTTTGTACCACTCTCTAAGCTGGCCACTCAGGATGTATATAAAGGCCAAATTTTGAAAGAATTGAATTTAGGTGAGAACAGTGACACTGTAAATCTGAGTGATGATCAACCTGCCCTTCTGTTTGGCCCAAAGATAGAAGGAAAGCTTCAGGAAGGGGTAGTGCCACCTTTTTATATCATTCTTAATATCCATGATAAGATCCTCCACAATGCAATGCATGATTCTGGGGCATCACAAAACCTGATGCCTAAAGTAGTGATGGAAAGATTAGGCCTAGAGATAACCTGCCCCTATAAAGACCTATATTCATTTGACTCCAACAGAGTAAAGTGTCTTGGTCTGATCAAAGATTTATGTGTGAGCCTTACCCAGATTCCAGCCAAGTGTATGGTCATGAATGTTGTGGTGGCAGATGTGCCACCTAAGTATGGTATGCTATTATCAAGGTCATGGGGAGCCAAGCTGCAGGGTACAATGCAGATGGATGGGGCATATGCCACAATCCCTGTTTTTAGCCAACTTAGAAGACTGTACAGGGAGGCACAAATGAAATTCCTGGTCAGTAGCCCCGAAAAGCCTAAAAATTCACCTTTATACTCCGTACACACAGATCTTGACTCCTTCATTCTTTGCAATGATGAATCTTTTGAGGAATCAGGATGAAAAATTAGAGATACACACAATGAAACAGAGCCTATGAACTTTAACATAATGGCTACTTTAGACTTGGAGGAGAAAGACGCAGAAAACTTTAAACAGTGCACTGAAACAAAAACTTAGGGTAAAATAGAAATAGAATGCAGTCAACTGATTAGTCACTCTCCGCAAGCTCATACACGACATCAAGAACGAAAAAATGGTAAATCCGAGAGCGAACCTTTATGGGAAATGAATTTTGATGGGTCTTGCACCAAGAGGACTGCAGGAGCAGGAGTGTGGGTGCATAACACAGAAAGTGACTACGCAGAAAGCCATGCATGTAACCTGCACTTCAAATGTACAAACAATATCGCAGAGTATGAGGCTCTGATCCTAGGCTTAACTCTGTTGAAAAAATTAGGAGCCCGTAGGATAACTGTGCATGGAGACTCTGAGTTGATCATTAAATAGGTGAACGGTGAATACACATCAAAACATCCCAGGCTGAGAGCGTACAGGAATGACACTATGGATCTATTGAAAACCTTTGTGGAATACGATCTGGTGTTTGTCCCTAGAGGTCAGAACGAAATTTCAAATGGACTAGCCTGCATGGCTATTTCGTATCATAAGCCTCCCAGTGACCAACAGATCATCATTCAAACCAAATTCAGACCTGCATTGCCGAAAAATGAAAAATATTGGCAGGTCTTTGAGGGCGATAAACAGATTGAATATTTCCTGGTAGGCAGAGATGAGTTTGAATTTTCTGATTCATATGCTAAGTCTGAAAGTAGCTTCCCAAGTGAAGAGTCCTCGGATGAGGAAGAACCACCATGTAACATAGAAATAAACACTTTAAACGAACAGATTGGATATCCAAACGAAAAATATGAAAACGCAGATAGTGAAGAAGTAGAGGTGCTGCAGACCAAAGATAAGAAAATACCTCAAGGTCTGCACCTTTAGAGGACCTTTTTGACGTTAATGATGTAGCAAAAAAGCCCATTATAGAACATGCAGACTCTGATGTCGAGGAATGCAACATAGGCACTGAAGAGAAAACCAAGATGATCAAATTGGCTAAGTCCTTGCCTATAAACATGAAAAAGAAATACATTGACCTATTCAAGGAATTCATTGATGTTTTTTCTTGGATTTATGAGGACTTAAGGGTCTATGACACAAAAATCATACAACATAAAATACCCTTGAAAGAAAATTAGAAGCCCTTCAGAAAAAAACTTCGCAGAATAAACCCAAAACAATTGCCTGCAGTGGAAAAAGAGATTAAGAATATGTATGAGGCAGGTATAATTGTGCCTGTGAGGTTCTCTGATTGGGTATCAAACCTAGTGGCTATGAGAAAGAAAACAGGGTAGATCAGGCTGTGTATTGATTTTAGGAATCTTAATAGAGCCTCACTCAAAGATAATTACCCTTTGCCAAAAATGGAACACATCCTTCAGAGGGTAGTAGGCTCAAAAAGAATCTCCCTGCTAGATGGTTTTTCAGGTTACAACCAAGTTTTAGTACTCCCATAAGACCAACTCAAGACCGCTTTTACCACTCCATGGGGAACTTTTATGTATGTAAAGATGCCTTTTGGCCTGATGAACGTTGGTGCAACCTTCCAAAGAGAAATGGACATAGATTTTTCAGATGAAATAGGACACTTCATTGTCATCCATCTAGATGACATAACAGTCTATTCCAAGACTGAAGAAGAACACCTAGAACATCTGAGAAAAGTGTTTGAAAGATGTAGAAGGTTTGGTCTGTCACTGAATCCTAAAAAGACTGTATTTGGGCTGCAAGAAGGAAAACTTCTTGGCCATATCATATCTGAGAAGGGGATTAGGATAGACCCACAAAGAGGTGAGGGAATACTAAAAATCACACACCCGAGGAATATCAAAGAGTTACAGTCCTTCATTGGGAAAATCAAATTCCTAAGGAGATTTATTCCCAACTTAGCTGAACACCTTATGAATATGACTAACATGTTGAAGAAAGGTGTAGGAATTAAATGACTGTTGAGGCTAAGAAATCTTTTGAATCAGTTAACTTGCACTCACCCGGGCCCCTGTCCTAATCAGCCCAGATTTCTCAAAAGATTTTTTGATATTTTCATTTGCCTCCGAGCATACAATCGTTGTAGTTCTGCTGCAGAAAAATTTAGAGGGAATGGAACAGCCCATTTCTTTCTTCAGAAAATCCCTGAGGGATGCACCCTTGAAATACAACATAATGGAAAAACAGGCCTATGCCTTGGTGAAGGCCTTGAAATACTTTAGGGTTTATAGATTGCATTCCCGCACGATAGCCTATGTGCCAAACATAGTGGTTAAAGAAATTTTGTCCCAAGAACTGGATGGGAAGAGAGGCAAATGGATTGTTGTAATCTTAGAATATGACCTTGAGATAAAACCCACAAAACTAATTAAAGGTCAGGGTTTAGCTCAACTAATGGTTGAATCAAATCTGTAAGCCCTTGACATTAACATGGTAGATGCCTTGGATGAGTAGCAGGGATTGCCTGATCCCACTGTCGAGGAGAAATTTCAGAGCTCTCCTTGGTATTCTGACATTTTGTATGTGCTTACACACCTCAATGCCCCTCCTGAACTATCAAAGACCAAGGCCAGATTCTTAAAGCTAAAATCCAGAAGCTATTGCATAATGAATGAAGGATTATACTGGAAAAATGCAAATGGCCTATTGCTTAAATGTTTTCCTGAGTCTGAAGCAGAAACGATTAAACAATAATTCCATGCAGGAGAGTGTGGAGGTCACCTGAACTGGAAAGCCACTGCAAACAAAATACTTCGAGCTAGCTACTATTGGCCTACACTCTTCAATGATATCCATAAGATGGTAATTGCCTACCACAAATGCCAGATTTTTGAAGGCAAAAGAAAACTCCTCCCCTTACCTCTACAACCCATCACCGTTGAAGGTCCCTTTATGCAATAGGGCCTAGATTTCATAGGAGAAATTCACCCTGCTTCTTCTGCACAACACAAATGGATCTTAACAGCCACAGACTACTTCACTAAGTGGATAGAGGCCATACCTACTAGGAATGACATAGATTCAGTCATCATTAGTTTCCTAGAGGGTCATATCCTCTCTCGGTTTGGTTGTCCAAGGAAAATAATCACTGACAATGTTGCTGCTTTTGGATCCAAGAAAATGGCTGATTTTTGTCACAGGTATCAAATAGCACTCGGTCATTCAACTGCCTATTACCCACAAGGTAATGGCTTAGCTGAATCACCAAACAAGAGCCTAGTGACCATCATCAAAAAGCTATTGGAAGAGAACAAAAAGTCATGGCATAACAAGTTAGTGCATGCTTTATGGGCCGACAGGCTTACAACAAAGAAATCCATTGGCATGTCACCATACTAGCTTGTCTATGGAACAGAAGCAGTGTTTCCTACCAGCCTTGGGGTACTAGTGATTAAGCTGGTCCAAGAGATTCAGACAGAAGAAGACAGTATGGTGAGAAGGATAAACCAAACAATTCATCTCCAGCAAACAAGGGAAGAGGTCTATAACAAAGCTGTGAAAGTTCAGGAAAATATAAAGAAATTATTTGACAAAAGAACTAAGGCCTCTGATTTCAAAATTGGAGATAAAGTTCTGAAGTGGGACTCAAGGAGCGAGGACAAAGGAAAGCACGACAAGTTTGACAGTTTGTGGCAAGGTCCCTACATCATCCAGGCCACTGTGGGTCCAAATGCCTTTTTTCTACAAGAGTTAGATGGTACCGAACTATTTGGGGGTCCTGTCAATGGCAAGATGCTCAAACACTACTTCTGCTGATTTCCAATTTCTAGTTTCCATTTCATTGTAAATACCATTACTGTGTTATGTTTTCAAGAAAAAAGAGAAAATGTTCCAAAAAACAGAAAGAAAGGAAAGGTTCAGACATGCTCAAAACATGAACCTCTGAAGTGAAAAATATTGGCTCTAATATGATCAAAACCTGAGCCAAAGAAAGTAAATATAGCTGGTTCAAACATGCCCAAAACCTAGACCGGCAAAGAAGAAAGAAGAATCAGCTCTAACAAGCCCAAAACTGGAGCTGAATGAAGAAGAGAAAGTGACTCTAACAAGCTCAAAACTTGAGTCACAAAGAGAAGAAGGATGCTACAAACTTCAGATTTCAAGCCTTCAAAGTTTTGTTTTCAGTTTCCTGCAAGTTTTTGTCCATGTGCAACTGTCTTTATGCCTTGGATCTACAGCAAACTAGACTGTCTAATCCTAGTTTGACTGTTTTGAATTTTTGTTGTAGAATGTAGAGAAGAAATCTACTGGATAGTCTAATCCCAGCAAATATTAGAATAGGTAGAGAAACATACGAGGCCAAAAGTATAATCTAGTCTCATGGAGTGATAAGGATAGATTTAGAATAGGTTTATTTCCTGTTTATAAAATAAATGATGCAAAGGGTCTGCTAGTCCAAATGCACCTTAGAAGAAGAAAAAATGCTAGGATTATAGGATGGGTAGGTAGATTGTTTGGGTGATGTTTCTACTAATTGATGTCTTCACAGATTGTGGCAGCTGAAAACCAAAGAATAAAGGTAGCTCAAGCAGCAGGCGTCTGGCCTACTCCAAAGATCATTTCTGAATTCTTGACTCCTTCAAGAAGAAGCCATCCCCATGTGGAGCCACTGTTAGCCCCCTATAATTTCCTTGACAAGCCAGCAAGGGGATAATTTGTTTTATGAGCCTTCAAGGAATGAATTTCTCTTGAAAACACATCATCCTTGAAGCCTTTTATGTTCCCTGCCCTTTAATTATTTCCCTCTGTTGTTCTTGAGTCAATAAGCCTCACTGATGATGAAAAATTGCGCTCCAAAGGCCTTCATTTGCCCCTTGTACCCCTACAGAATGTCTCATTTTACCCCTTTTTCCCCTCTGTCAAATTTCCCCTTTTACCCTCTAACTATCCCAAAATCCCCTTTGAACCACGCACACACCCTTGGTTTGGTTTAATTCCCCCTTTCTTCCCTTATCGTTACCCTTTATTGGCCTTGGAATGCACTAAAAATGGGAAGAAACCCACTTTCCACCTTATATTAAGGGCCAACCCCTTTCTTCCTAAGCTCGCAAACCACTTCCCCACGTAACCCAGCACCGGAACCAGGCACAGAGACTCAAAGCGCTAATCGCAATCGCAACTTTCGGGCGAGCGCAACTCTTTGTTAAATGAAAAACTACGATGCGATTGAGTTTTGGTCTATAAGGCCTCCGTCGTGATCTCCACCATTGATCTATCACTTAGATAGGATGGCCCGGCGCTAATCGCACTCCCGCTTCCGATCACAATCATAAATTTCACCGTGCCGCTCCTTGTTTCCCCCCGATTGCGATTCCCCGATCAAATCACAGCCGTCCATCCATTCCAAGATCCAATGGTCCAGATTTGTTCCACTCCCCTCTAGCTGCTTCTTTCTGTTCCCCACCGATTCAATGTCCACCGTCGATTCCCCTGTTGATCCGACGGCCTTTGCTTTTCCTCCCCAATCGCAATCGCAATTTCCTATCGATGCCACCTTTCCACCCTTTGCGATAACGATTCCCTGATCCAATCTCGATCGTCTATTTAATCCAAGATCCAACGGCCATAAACCAATTGCACTATCATTCAATCAGACTGTCAACCCTCCCATTCCTCCCCTCCGACTGGATCGTAGCCATTGATCTCCTCCCGAGATCTGACGGTCCTAAATGAATCGCCCTCCACCCATGCCAGGTCCCACCACACACGATCGTTTTCATTGCATTTTTGTTCATTTATTTGCATTTCCGCCTATTTTCAAACTCTCGTAATTTCCATTAAAGTTTAATGTTTCACATTCATTTCTATGCATTCTTCCCAACTTCATAAACCATCCCGCTGTTTAATCTCTGTCGTCGATCTTCGCCACCAAACCATGATCGAACAGCCCACGAGAATTTCTCCACCGGAACCCTATTGGTCACTGTTTAGACCTTGTTACTGCATTGATTCACCATTGTTCTATCTAAAACCACCATTTTTACCACCGTCGCTTCGCCATTTCTCCCCTCCCTCCATAGTCATCCTTCCCTATGCATGGATTTCATAACAGAGTTGTGTATTTTGCAGGGTACAGACAGTGGACGTCACCATGGTCCACAGTCATTGTTACAGTGGCACAAAACCAAAGAAAGATCATTTTTAGAGTTTAAAAGTACAGAGGAGAGCCCGAGAGGATATCAGAACGCAATTGTCATTAAAAATACAGAGTTTGACCGTGTGAAGTCCTTCCCGGCGCAATCAAAGCCCGGTTTTCGCTGACAGAGATGGTTGAAGCGGAAAATAATATCAGTAACAGTGGATCACCCAGAAAGGCCCAATACACAGAAAACCATATCATCAAGGTTGCTACATTAGCAGAATGTTCCTACCTGTGAAAGGACAAAGCGCCCATATTCTTTCCATTATTTACTGTGTTCTTAAAGAAATTTCAGCCTTGACGACAGTCCTAATGCTACCAGAGCATTTTTTACGCAATATGGCGAATTTCACATCCATTTATTCACCTTCCTATTTATTCACCAATGTACTACAGAGTTCTACAGCCATGGTAGATCAGAGACATACTCGGAGTAAATGGAAGCCTGAAGAAGACCACTCATGCATCCAAAAGAGTGCCAGAGATAAATGCACGGGATTTAAAACAGAATGGACTTCGGCCCTCTTCCTCTTCTAAGTTTTAATGCTCCATTTATTTTTTCACCTACCTCCTCTGCTCATCTTTCAGCTATAAAATTCAAGAAGAAACTCATTGTAAAGGTTGTTGATCGGTTATCAAAGAATTACAAGATGTTTCTGTTGAGACATAGTCTCTATGTAAATTTTTAAGATAGGCTGAGGAAGATGTTTTCAGACTGAATATCCAGCTATTGCTAATGTTGTACTTGACTGGTGTTGCTCTTTAATGTGACAAGCACATTTCTTTGGATCCTGATCTAAAGCAGCGGTGATGTTTTCCTATCTTTGTATTTGTTTTATTTAGCAGTTCACCTCATTTCATTTCTACTGGCTCGCATCAGAAAGCTGGCATAGGATTTACCCTTGTTAGGTACCCTATGTTTCTGCTCTCCTTGCCTTCAATTTTTTCTGCTATATGTGTTATCTAAGGTTTGATTTCAATTAATTTAACCAGTGTAGTGGATGTTATTGCCTGCTAGTTGATGTATGAATTAATGAATCTGTTCTTAGATGTTCTTGTTAGGATTTAATTGAATGAATTGGGAACACTGGGAGGTCTAGAAATTTGTCTCTATCTCACTAGGATCCTTTTTAGTTAATTGAACCTTTTCTAAGATCCCTCAAGCTGGAGGCCGAAGCATTGAGAGTTCAAAGTCTCTCTCTGATCTCAGGTATTTAACTTTGTGCTCTAAATCTCTAATGTTTCTTGTCTGAAGATTTAGCCTTTGGATTTTAGAATCATAGGTGTTCAATGGTATGCCTTGTCCCTAGATCTGATTTCTAAAGGTCACCTTGGATGGTTTCCTTGTTGTCACCTTCTCTCTTACCATTTCATATCACACAATCATCTTTAAGATCTAATGCTTTAGATGACTAGCCCAACTGAAAGCCTACACATTGAATAGCAAGTAAACCCTTTCATGAATCCATTGCCCATGGTCTTGAATGTTCCCTGGGGTATCTCTCCTTTTCCTAAAACCCTCTTTTCTCATCCTTTTATTATATCAAACCTTTATTTCTTGATTCCCAACAACCAAACACACATCAAACAAACAAACCCCGAGCCTTATAACTAGCCTAATATCTTAATGCTAAGCTTCAAAGTCATATACCTTTGACATATCATAGAGAGATCCCTCTCTGGACCCAGGAGGGCTAGATCCTGAGGTTTGAAAGTGGTTCTGATGTTGTCTCATCTTTTGGTCTTGCCAATCTGGCCAAAACATGGGAACACCAATATAAGTAACATACCTTAATAACTCCAATAATATGCTAGTGTATTCCTCATCGTTTATAGACCACATCTTCAACTCATAGAATTCATTTTCCTTGAAATCATAGTGTCTCTCAGAGAGATACTTATTCTTGAAAACTCTCTCGAACTCACTCCAATTCAACTCCTTTTCATGAATACCTCTGAAATTTTTTACATATTCCCACCAAATGTCTTCTCTACCTTTAAGACTGAACATAGATATTCTGACCTTCATATTCTCTGAGTAATCATGCAACCAAAAGAACTTATTTATCCCATGTAACCAAGCTTATGCATCATGTGACTTATTCATTTTTCCATCGAATGTAGGTGGATTTTATTTCTTCAAATAAAATGGAAATTATCCCCTATCACTCCTCCTATAAGTATGATAGTGATGATGACCATAATACCTGTCCAAACCAAAACTAATGTAAATCCCATGTCCACTACCTTGTCTATCAGGTGTATCCAAGAATTTTCCATCTCTGACTGTATCATCTCCAGCCAACTTATTCCCACCATGTGACCTACTACCATATGCTCCATTAGTCCTATCATCCTTCCCATGACTGATTCTAAGTGGTCCTTATCTCTGCAAGTATGAAAAAAGCTAAAGGATCACTACATTAACCTCCACTTGTTTCTCATATGCCATGCTAAGTCTCTCTTGTGATTGAATGATTAATTCATTATCTTCTTTGCAACTTCTTATCTCCACCTTCAAACTTCTTAGAGTGTCTACTATGTGAGGGAAGTAATCATCACCAAGTTGCTCATATGATCTAAGGGAGAATCTTGTGAATTGTTATATAACATATTACTATCCATGTTTGATCTTATTTTCATGCAAGTGTAATATTCCCACTTTAGCACACAGCTAAATGGAATATTAATTTATTTTTTTTATCACCTAGCAGCTAAATAAATGGGTAAGGAATCCCATGCATATTAAAAAACATCAATAAATTCCCTCATAATTTGAAAGGGGATATTCATAAGAGCTAGATTTCACACCCTTATGTGTGAAAGAGGACATTTGCATGGAGACAAGGGCAAGTTTGACCAAGTCAACAGCGTTGGGATAGGAGGTGGAGAACACTTTGAGAGACAACGTAGTATGAATGGGAGGAGCGTTATTTGGTGAAGGAAACCCTAATGAGTGGGACCCATGGAGAGAGGGATTTCACTTGTTTAAAAGGAGGGCAAGGCAACCATTGTGATTCATGTTATGTATTATTGGTTTCTTGGTCTATTCAGACTTTGTGCATTCTCCTGCTATTTAGCAGAGTTGCAGTGCTGCTTAGCACAAGGATTTCCCATTTAGGTTCTTTCTCCTTTCAAGAGAGGCCTCTTGAAGGAGCCTACACTTCATTTCTCCACATCCCGACTTGAGGCCAAGCTACCTCCTTCAGCTACAGCACAGTTTCTGTTGAGAGCTGGGTTGTGTTGCAGGGTGTTGCAGTGGAGGGTTGACAACACCACTTCCAAGGCTTGTTTTTCAAAGGAGAAAGCTTTCTTTCCTTTGGAACACAAGTGAGGAAGATTCTGGAGATTATTGCAAATTTTGGCACTTGGCCAACACATTTTCTTTCTCCTACAACGCAGTCCCTTCTCTAGACTTCGTTATTTTCAGTGTGCAATTGCAGTGAGGGCTTGCAGGGTTATTGGAGGGTGAGATCTTCAGTGATAGGATCAGCCTTTCACTTGAGAGATCCATTGGAGGAGGTCTATTTATCTGATGTAGCATATTCAGTCATCTCCATCCAGTTCCATTTCTTGAGTTGCAGCTACTACTGCAACTCCGTCATTTCTGTAGTTTTGCATATTTCAACCAATCCTTCCAGGATTGACTTGAAATAGTCTTTGGGAGCTTAGATCTTCTCCTCCAATGTTGTATGAGCCATACACTTGTATATCAATGCATTGACATATGTTAGCAGCAGTTTCTCTTTATAAAATTGCGCAGTCAAAGCCTTGGGCACTCTTGTGTAGCAGTGTTTTGTCATATTTTATGTACTTGTTTCTTGACGTTGATTTTGCTGATCTTGAGTAGCTCTTTCCTCAAGATCTTGTATACATTTTGTTTTTGAAACTTAATATTATGGCTATGAGTTCTTATCACATTCTATGAGTTGATTTATCACTACTACTCCATTGTTGTGTTTACATATTGTTGTAGCTCCAACTTTAGAATATCTTAAGATATTCTCATTGTTGTAGATTTTCCCAATTTTGGGATATTACAATGGTATCAAAGCATAATCTTGGCTCAGACTATGGATCTCAGCCATGATGCTATTGAGAAAAGAGAAGATGAAGAATATATTATTTGGAGGAAAGAAGGAGGAGAGGCTCTCAAAGCTTCTTCCTAAATCTGTACTGAGCATTCATGAAGATTTCAAGAAGATAAGAAGGGAGATGTATACAAAATCTCCAAGAGGGTTTGAAACTAAAAAAAAATCTAGATTTTCTTATGGGGAGTGTGAGCATGCAGCCACACCCTATGAAGCACATCACAGTCACATGCCCAGTTTTTCCATGAGAGAAAGGGAGGAAGAAGGAATATCTAAGAGGGGAGCTCTTAGTGGTTTCTTTCATGAATATGAATCTCAAACTCAGAAGTTTAGAGATCATATCACTTTCATAGAATTTTTCAAGATCAAGGTGAGGAGGAGCAAGAAACATAATGTGGATAGATTTCTTCTATCTACCTTTGATGGTTCACCTACATGTTCAACCAGGGCTTGGGTGGAAGAGCTAGACACCTTTTTGCAGTAGCATCAAATCTCTGAAGATGAAGCCATCAGAGTAGCAGCGCTGCATTTTTGAGGTAAGGCCTATGCATGGTAGATATTTGAGTCCCTTTCTTTAAAGTATGCAAATACTTCTTCCTATGCAAGGTTCATTAAAACATTGGTGGAAAGGTTTGATAAGAAAATTTCTAAAACACAAGTGGTGAAGCAAAACAAATCTAAATAAACAAAGACATTGCATGTCATGGAGGAAACCATAAAACCAAAACCACTTCAGAAAACCATGGAAGAGGTTGATAAATTGCATCATACTTTGCTGGAGGCAAGACCTTTATCTTGTATTTTGGCACAAGAAGGCATGGAGATCCCTTTTTCGAAAGAGGATCCAATCATTGGGAGGTTGCTCATTCATGTTTAGGAGGTTGAGGGAAATAGCGTTGTCATGTCTAGAGTTGATCTAGCACCTCATGCAGAGGAAGGAGGAGCTCTTGCTCCAACCAGAGGTATTCTTGCATCTTTGCAAGGAAGTCCCTAGGATCTCACATGTGGAGATCAAGGCACAACTCATGATTCACATGTGCCATTGATGATAGGGTGTGAACCTATGGAGATACAAGGAGAAGATAGGGAGGATGACCAGCATCATGTGATGAGGAGCACACACCCCTGTCTATTTCATGAGGTTGTGTTGTACAGTACAACAACCCTCCCAATTTGAAATTTTTAGCAGAAATTTCATTTAGAAATAGGTCCCCTTTCTTTTTAGGAATAAAATACTTAGAGGAAATCTGATCATTCTGAATAAAACAAATAAAGAGTTCATTGTTTCATAAATCAAAAGTTCTTATAAACAAATGTAATATTGAAACTTTCTGATCCGATGAGATATAAAAAAATTTAAACACATCAACATAATACATAAAGTGTTCATATTAAACAAAGTTTGATGTGATACAGTAATCGCAATCACAAATCAAAGATATCTTAAAGTTGACATTTGTTTTGAAAAAACTCAGATGCGATATAACAAATCAAAATCACAAATCACAAAGGTTTTAAGTTGCCACATTTGTTTTGAAAAACTCCAATGCGATGCGATTCATCGCAATTGCATTTCTGAGAAACAAACATTATATTTGCTCATTCTACAAAACTCTGATGCGATGGACCCCACCATCATCGCAGTCACAAAATCAGTGAATATCATTTACAACTTAATCTCTTTGAAATAGCCGATGTGATATACCATCATCGCAATCGGAAATCGGTGGAGATCATGATATGTTATTTGTTGTCCTTGTTGAAAAATCCTGATGCGATCAATACTTAATATTTATGTTTGTTTCATACTGCGCATATGTTATTTATTCATCACAATTGCAAAATTCAAAAAGAAAGTTTTTTATTATCATTCCAAAAGCGTCGATATCTGATTGTACGTTTATTATTAAATACAAAATCAAACGAATAATGATGATTGATTCTATTTTTAATGCATGAGTGTGACTCTTATAGAGGGCATTTAAGTTTTAACACGAAGTTAATAAATTTAAAATAACGAATAAATATTTTTATATAGCTGTTCTTCTCATTGCATTTTCACCACGTCTAAAAAATTTTCTCCTTTGGAGAACCACAGAACACCCAATCCTTTCATTCGCCGAGCAAGTGAGACATTACCAGATGACAAAATGTCTAAGAGATCTAAGAAAGCAAAGGTTTTTTCCGTTGCAAATTTCACTATTATTCCCATAGTACCAAAATAAAAACCAGCGAAAATTAAGCTGGTTACAGACACATCATGCCAGGGACTTGAAAAAATGACTTGGGAAGATGTATATAACCTAATTGAAAGAGAAAACCCTGACGTTACTGAGGTGAAGGAAACAGTTCCTGATGAAGATGACTCAGATTCTGATTCTAAGACTCCTCTTAAAGAACTTTCAAATTCATTCCTTCATATAATTGCAGCTCGGGCAAACATTTTCCCTTACTATGATGTAATTCGGTGGGTGATAGACAATGCCACCATCCAAAATAGGACATTTGTTTCAACTGCTGGAACAATATTTGGATCTTTCAGAGAAGAGGATATTAAGGAAATGTACCACCTTCCAGACCCACAGAAACTCTACAACAAAGCCTTCATTAAGGATTTTGCTGCAAGTAATGAGACTCAGTCAGAACCAATCAGAGAATGGAGAAAAATTCCAGAGAAGCATAAAACTGAATCATCATGTATGTACTCCGTGGACTCCCTTTCAGCTCCATATTTTTATGCCGCCACAATGATGTGCAGGCTATTTTGAAATGATAATTCAGCTAGATTTTCAATACAAATGGTACCCTTAATCCATTCTGCTGTGAATTCTGAAATCATGGACTGGGCAGTTATCCTTTCAGATAAGATATCCAATAGAATCCTAGAGTATAGAAAGGATAAAGACATAGGAAACACAACCCCATTTTACTTTTGTGCCTACATTTTAGATGCCCTATGTTTTAATTCTGAATTTCCAATTCTTGGTTGGAAATGGACCCCCAAAGATCTCGTTCCTATTGATATTT